>APFE031045849.1:0-11406 GCA_000404065.3 Pinus taeda
AGACCTTAGTTTGAGTCTTGGGGGTAATAAAGTTAGACCATTTTTTTATGATTATTGAAAGTCATTATGTTGAATGTTTAACCAATTGACAAGATACATTTTGTAGCCTTGCTGCCAAAATAAGACCATTTTGTCTGATGTTCCCTGAAAGAGGGAATTTGTATAATGGTTAATTTTATTATATGGTTTTAAATTGTTATTTTGAGTTTATGGGCTCATTATTAGTCCAAATTGAATTCCGGAAGACGCACAATGATTAGGGCTCAGAGGTGGATGATCTTGAAGGCATAAAATGCATTATTGATAAATATTTGATGACCGTAATTTCTCTTTTGCCTGCGTTTGAGAGTTTATAAGAAGGTTGTAGTGGTTTTGGATATATGGGGAAAATGGGTTCCAAGAAGAAGTTTGTGTGACTAGATTGATGAAGTAGTTGGATCAGAGCATGGATAATAGTACAACAATAGGTTATTTAATTCGAAAAAATATATTATCTAAAGAGAAGGTGGATTCAATTTGAAATATATTGAAAAGAGGTCCACAAGGATTTGAAGAAGGAGTTGGGTATCTCCACTTAGGTTGGATCCTATTATAGGTCAAAGCCTAGTCATCATCAAGTTTGGTGCCTCAATTAGGTTGGAGACTAGAGTAGGTTAAATTTTCTCATCATCAAGGTTGGTGCCTCAATCGGGTTGGAGTCTAGAGCAAGTTGGAGCTTTCCATTATCGATGTTGGTGCCTCAATTAGGTTGGAGCCTAGATTAGGTTGGAACTAGCTCATTATTGAGGTTGGTGCCTCAATCATATTGTAACCTACAGTGAGTTGTTTCTTGTACAACTTTTAGGTTGGTTTTTCAATTAGGTTGTAGCCATATAGAAATAGCAACTTCCATATTTTAGGGTTGGGTGCCTCCAACAAGTTGATGCCTACAAATCTATGTAATGAATTGAAGAATAATAAGAAGAATAATTTGTGGTTTTCTCCCATATGGGTTTCCATCTAGCTGTTTGTGTCTATTTTTGTGGATGTGATGGCTCTTGACGTCTTACTGATGTGATGATAGCTTCATGATGCATTACTTTGTTTATTGATATGTTGCAAATGGTTATGATGCATTGGTACATAATTGTTCATTGATGAAAAGCTGAGGACTGGTTAAATTACTGTCACACTAATTCACCCCCCCAGTGTGATCTTTGGTCCAACCGTATGCACTCAACATAATTTTTTGGTATATCATATAATGCATATTTATTCTATATTTATTTCTTTATTTATTTGTTGTAGATGGTTGTCCTTCAATTTCTCTAAATACTTGCTACCTAGTGCATTCTCACTTTGCTCATTTATGCATTGATATTTTTCAATTTGAATATTTTCTAGCCAAGTCCTACTTTCCCACTATAATAATTCCATCCAATATGCTCCATTGGTAGCTTCCTTCACTTAGAAATTTGTGTCCCAATTTCATTTATTAGAAGATTTCAACACATTGTAATGTTGCACATTATTTCATTCCCTTTCCTTCACATTGTGGTCTCTCCAACCAACTTAACCAGTTTCATCATGTCATGTGTTTCCATTACCTCTAGTTGTCCATTGAATTTTCTCAATCATTGGATACTTTTATTCACTTAAATGTGTTGTTTTGTGTGAAGCCTTGTTTTTTCTACTCAATGGCACTCTACTTTTCTACTCAATGGCACTCTACTCCCAATGGACTTTCAAAATTAATGAATCTTCCTTCATCCATTATTTTTCACTATTTTCACTTACACCTTTCTTCCACTAGACACTCTAATAATAGAAACAATTTTCTTGCTCTGACACTATTGAAGAGAAATAGTACATTTAGGAGTTGCAAACCCTTTTAGGAATCCCTTTGCTTACACATATAGGTGAATTACCCATCTTGTGAGTCACACATCACCTCATGAGATCATTTCTCTCTTTTGTAATAAGATCTACTTTCATCAACGCACTTATAAATTCACAACTAAGGAGTATTACTAATCTGGAAATGGGGCACTCAGGTGATCCGAATGGAAAATGGCATCAACCCATGGTATTCATCCACCCATGTTATTCATCCATCGATGGAATTTACCCATGGTATTGTAAGTGGTATCCACTCATGGTATTTATCCACCCATGGTATTGTAAGTGACATACACCCATAGTATTCATTCACCCATGGTATTTGCCCATGGTATTATGGCATCCACCCATAGTATTCATTCACACATGGAATTGAGCCGATGGTATTGTGACATCCACCCATGGTATTCATTCACCCATGGAATTGATCTGTGGTATTGTGACATCCACCCATGGTATTCATTCACCCATGGAATTGACCCATGGTGTTGTAACTAAAAAATACTATAAGTAACAAGTCGCATTTTGTAAAAGGACAGATTGTCCGCCACAATGTAGCCTTTACAGTTATTCTCTGATTTAATAAAAAAAAATTCTTTGTGGTTGTTTATTAGGCATTCTCCTCTTTTTCTTTTGGTATTTCAATTTTTCAGATCTTGGGCGCCCCCACACCCGCCCCCCAAGATCCATTTCAATTTTTAGATCTTGGGGCCTTCTCCAAGATCTGGATCAGTGGTATCAGAGCAGGTTATGATTCCACAGGAATGAGGGTTTGATTCTTATTTCAGTTTCAAATTTTATAGAAATATTCAACAAACTTCAAGCATGTGCTACGTCCTCCACATCGCATTTGTTTGAGCCAAGCGGAAGGAATTTTTCTTTTTTCATTTTTTGCAGGAATGTTTTTGGGCGGTGAGTTTGCAGATCATATCTTAAAATTTTGGTGAAAAATTTACAAAGACAAATAACATATCTAGATTCCTCACAAAAAATACCAAAATTCAATAAAAAATCGATCGAATTGGAGTTTAGATGAGGGAGATATCGTTGATTTAAAATGGTCCTTCTGCTTCCAAAAATAGGTTATAATAAATATTATGGGTGATATTGACCGAGTTATGTCCATTTCAATTCTGGAGCAGCATTCAGAGCGGGTTCCCTTTGGAGACGTGCCCTCCTACCCTGCTTTAGTAGGCGCCTGTGTCACATTCTTCAGTTTCATCATAGCTACATTCTGCTTCACTTTTTTGGAGACATGTCCTCCCACCCCAGGCTATGTAAGCACATGCTACATCATCAACAACGAACATCACGGTTATGGGTCAACCACACAAAATCCTTGTCATCGAAGTCCATTTGCTAGGCCGCACATTGTTACCATCATAGTTGGTCACAAGCATTACAGGGTATCTCTATCCCCAGATCTTTGTTTTTCATGGTTATGGGTCATCCATAAACCCACACTTCATCGAAGCCCATTTGCTAGGCCACACACTGTCAGTATCACAGTTGGTCACAAGAATTATAGGGTATCTCTATCCTCGTATCTTCATTCATCATGGTTATGGATTAACCACACAAAACCCTTCTCTTCAGTGGCTCTTCATATTCAACAAAGGCTTCACAGGAGGGAACTTCACGCAATGGGGACTATTTCTTCTTAAGGAGGGAGGAATGATCCGAATGGAAAATGGCATCAACCCATGGTACTCATCCACCCATGGAATTTACCCATGGTATTGTAAGTGGTATCCGCTCATGGTATTTATCCACCCATGGTATTGTAAGTGACATCCACCCATAGTATTCATTCACCAATGTTATTTGCCCATGGTATTATGGAAGCCACCCATGGTATTCATTCGCTCATGGAATTGAGCCCATCCTATTTTGACATCCACCCATGGTATTCATTCACCCATGGTATTGTGACATCCACCCATGGTATTCATTCACCCATGGTATTGTAACTAAAAAATACTATAAGTAACAAGTCGAATATTGGAAAAGGATAGATTGTCCGCCACAATGTAACCTTTACAGTTATTCTCTGATTTAATAAAAAAAAATCTTTCTAGTTGTTTATTGGGCATTCTCCTCTTTTATTTTGGCATTTCAATTTTTCAAATCTTGGGTGCCTCCCTCCCAAGATCCATTTCAATTTTTAGATCTTGGGGCCTCCCCTAAGATGTGGATCATCCGGCTTCTTGTCTAACTTACAAGAACCTCTCCCACTTCCAAAGCTTTAAATTTTCCCAAGTCTTATTGATCAACCAATACGGAATTAAGAAATGCTTGAGAACATGGGTGTATGCTGGTATTTGTTTTAAACTAATTATATGTCTTTAAATCTGTTGTTTTTGCCGATATGTGAATGTGCTTAAACTGATATATAAATGCATATAAAAGTGAATAATGCAACAGTAAAAACAAACACATAAGACAACAAATTCATTAGGAGTTCACCCACAACTCTTGGGCTACATCTCTGTGAGCTCTAGTCAACTCAACTAGGCTCTCTTGGATTATGGTATAAGTCTTTTTTTTACAAGCTCTTGGCTCAACTCCTGTTATTCTACACAGAAACAGTTGGTTCAAACACCATTATCCCTTGGCTCTTGAAGCTCTGGCTCTTGGCTCTTGGTTCTAGCTCTTTGTCTCTGACTCTAGCTCTTAGACTCTGGCTCTTCGACTCTGGCTTCTTTTTGCCCTCTGTCAGTTTACAACCCTCTTAGCTTTTCACTTGGCTTCCAAGTGACTCCCTTGGCTGCTCTTTTGCTTCTGTGCCGCCTCCTTTGCCTCAGCTTCCTGCTTTGGCTTCATTGTCAGCAACAAACAATCAACAACAACAACCTCAGCAACCAACTACAACTCAACAGCCATCAACAACCCCCTTGTTTCTATTGTTCTATGGCTTTTAAGCCAAATCGACACTGTTTGTTTGTTTTCCCTTTCGGGCTCTTTGTCTTCCCACCACAGCCCGCTCAAATCCCTTCCTTTAGCGTTAGCAATCATTGCTAAACACCCTCAGGGATGGATGCCACCTATACTGTAATGGAAAGGGACTATCGATGCTTGAAATCCTTAGAAACAGTCATTCCCTATTTACATAGAGAACATTGTAAAAGACGGGAAAATCCGCAGAAAACACTATTCCAGACTTCAAATTTTCATAACTGCACTTTATAACATTATCGGGTCTGCCTGTGAGTTTCCATCGCATGTCGCAAGGGCCTGCCCCTTTGTGTTTTTAGAATTGCATTAAAACGTTGCAAGTCTCGCTTATATCACGATTTCCCTTTGTATTGAAAATACATAAAAAAAGGTTGAAAATCCCGCTTACCGGACTTGAAATTATATGTAACAGCATTAATAAGCCCTTTCGGGTCTGCAATATCGCATCAAGCACTTCCCTTCATATTTCCTTTACTAAACAAAATATGCAAAATATATATAAAATGGTCATTTGACGGATCTCAAATTTTATGAGATATCAACCATATCTCCATCGGGTCTGACTATCGCATCGCGCATATATATATATATCGGCCACGCTCCATTGTAATGTGGCGATGCGACAAGTCGCAATCGCAGATCGCACAAGCCCGAAGTCTTTCCCATATAGTATGGTGTATGCCAGCGTCGATTGCGATCCGTCAATATCAACAATCGCGGTATCGGATCGGCCCGGTCCCATCGCATGTTATGTCTTTGATTGCCTCCACTTGTCACAACCGAAGTGATATACTGAAAGGATCTAGCCCATTGATTGGCCAAATCCGACGGCTCCTGTTCACTCACTGTTCAGGCCTCCGATAAGCATTATTTCTTCAAATTTTTGCCTCTTTCCCAAGGAACAAAGGGGAACTTCTTTTTATGATAACTCCTTCATCTGAAGTCCGTTTTCGCCCATTCAAGTTGCGTTAAATTCAGAATGAGGAGATCTCTGTAATGAGACAATTTCTGAGAGCAGCTTGCGATTTTCATTTTCCTCTTATTTACAAAGGATTTGTGTTATTTAGCACCTTTTACCTCTTATATGAAGTCTTTTAGACTCAGAGGTTTATCCAGGATCGATTTTTGGATCACACCTTCCCACTAAGAGAACTTTTGGTCTCCAAAAGACTGATATACTAATTTGAACAGTAAATGAGAGTGACTCACCCTCTTCTTCCATCCTCCCTACACTTGCCATTGCATAGTGCCTCTGAACCAAAGTTTCTAACCACTTCCCTTCTTGGATGGGCTGGTCTTCTTGGGAAGAACTGTCTTCCTGCAGAACTTTTGCTGAAATGGTTATAGAAGGTAGTTTTCAGCTTCTCTACCTTGATCATTGATCCAAGGTGGCTCAACAAATGTGAAGTACATCTGCTCCACAAGGCTTTCATTTGTACCTATTTGAGAAGCTGCCAACAACATCTGTTAACAACAACAGGCATACAGACAACAACTGGATGGACTAAATTCTTGCTTCAACAAGGAAACAGATCTCACATCTTGTGAACACCTCCATGTCTTACATTTGCATACAAATGATGGACTAGGTAACAAGCCCACAAAACATGCATTTTAAACAAATGACCCTTCAAGTCAAGCATGTAGAAAAAGACCATTAGGACTCTTTTTCAAAAGATGAAGCACTTCATCATTATCTCCATTTGGATACCAAGTTAACTTCTCCCAAGTCAACATGGCATCACATGCATGTTAAAGCAATCAACTCTGCAAGTTAATTACACATACATGTTCAAAAACAAGGAAATCATTAGCATCCATGTGTTCATGCCTCTCATGCTTATGCATGCATTTCATCCTTCAACTTTCACTTAAGCACACTGTACTTTCGAAGCTGAAATGAAATATAATGTAGATGCATTAATAGACATGCAATCTCAATCCAATAAGAACTCTAACCATTCCTTACTAATCCCTTTCAAAGGCACTACCTTTGTCTGCACATCAGCATCATCATGTGAATCATTCTGAGACACATCATTCATGGAATCTTCACTTCCATTTATGCCATCTTCTCTTTCCACTTTTTTCAGCTTTTGTGGAAGCATTGTTGGATTCAGTGTCCAACATTTTGTAGCAAGATGTACTTGCTTATAGCAGTGAGTGCACTGCATGTGCATCGTCTTGACAACATGATTTGCCTTGTCCAATGGACCTTTGGCTTCTTGCTTCTTTTCCTTCTTCTGCTTCCTTTCTCCTTCACCTTTATTGCCTTCATGTGGAGGTGAATCAAATGAAGAAGTCGCTCCCTTTGGAACACCATCAATCTCTTCAAGGCTGTTCGAGTCTCCCCAACTCTCTGGTTCAAGTGTGTGCTTCTGAACACCTGCATCCTGCAAATGATGTTTCAAGCTATTGCATTCTTCCTAAATACAATCTTCACACTCTATAATGCAACTCCTTCTTGGATCTATTTCAATGGCCTTCGTGGCAGCCTTGGAACTTTCTCCATAAGCTTGTCCATAGCCAAGACCCAAATGCTTAGGCCTTTCCTCAATTATTATTGGCTCAACAATACCTTGTGCATGTGTACCCAAGCCTTTCCCTTCATAGCCCATCTTGGACATTAGCTTGGAACCTATGCCTCTAGTATGTTTTTCAAAAGAACAAATATAAGCATCCTTAGAGGAATTTGAAGACAAACTGGAATGGTTTACCTCTTCTTCAAGCTGATACTTGACTAAGGCTTCTTGGGCAACAAAGAGTTGTGTCTCCAACTCATGTATCCTCTTCAGGTTCATATTTGTAATATGAAGTTGCCTCTCCATCTCCTGCAATTTGTCAGAAAGCAACTGCTTCTCTTCCTTCATGGAATTCAACTGTTCTCTAAGTCTATTGCTCTTCCTTCCATCCTCATACATTTCTCTAACCATATCCATCATGGTGGACAATTCTTGCTTCATGTCTTCATCAAAGAATCTTGTGAAGAACACAAAATTTGAGGACCCACTTGTAGAAGTTGTCATTATGTCAATGAACAAAAAAAATTCAACGGGATAAATAAAGAGCTTATTCAGCAAACTTTTCCAACAAACCTCGTGTGCTCTAGGGATTGCCTTGAGATCCTTGGGATAGAAGAATGCCTTCAACCCGTCTTCCTATTTGTCCTTCCTGGACTGAGCTAGCAACAACTTTCCCTTTACCTCTGCAAACTTAGAAAAGTGTCAGTCTACAAAAAAAGCATACAATTAACCTCTTGTTGTTCAAGACTTTTCAGACAAGCAGTCTTTGCTTTGTCAATCAAGCATTATGATATAACCTTCCTTGAAGGTGGAGTTAATCAAACTTAAGCTCTGATACCACCTGATCTGAAAATGGGGCACTCAGGCTTCTTGTCTAACTTACAAGACCTCTCCCACTTCCAAAGCTTTAAATTTTCCCAAGTTTTATTGATCAACCAATGCAGAATTAAATAATGCTTGAGAACATGGGTGTATGCTAGTATTTGTTTTAAATTGATTATATGTTTTAAAATATGTTGTTTGTGCTGATATGTGAATGTGCTTAAATTGATATATAAATGCATATAACAATGAATAATGTATCAGTAAAAACAAACAAATAAGACAACAAATTAATTAGGAGTTCACCCACAACTCTTGGGCTACATCTCCGTGAGCTCTAGTCAACTCAACTAGGATCTCTGGGATTATGGCATAAGTCCTTTTTTTTACAAGCTCTTGGCTCAATTCCTGCTGTTCTACATAAAAATAGTGGGTTCAAACACCATTATCCCTTGTCTCTTGAAGCTCTAGCTCTTGGCTCTGGCTCTTGGCTCTTCGTTCTGGCTCTTTGGCTCTGACTTTGGCTCTTCGACTCTAGCTCTGGCTCTGGCTCTTCGACTCTGGCTTATTTCTGCCCTCTATCAGTTTACAGCCCTCTTGGTTTTTCACTCGGCTTCCAAGTGACTCCCTTGGCTGCTCTTTTTCTTCTGTGTTGCCTCCTTCACCTCAGCTTCCTGCTTTGGCTTCACTATCAGTAATAAACAATCAACAACAACAACCTCAGCAACCAACTAAAACTCAGCAGCCATAAACAACCCCCTTGTTTCTGTTGTTCTATGGCTTTTAAGCCAAATCGGCGTTGTCTATTTGTTTTCCCTTTTGGGCTCTTTGTCTTCCCGCCACAATCCGCTCAAATCCCATCCCTGAGCGTTAGCAATCATTACTAAACGCCCTTAGGGATGGACGCCACCTATACTGTAATGGAAGGGGACTATCGGCGCTTGGAATCCTTAGAAACAGTCATTCCCTGTTTACATAGAGAACATTGTAAAACACGGGAAAATCCATAGAAAACACTATTCCAGACTTCAAATTTTCATGCGCTCTATAACATTATCGAGTCCGCCTATGAGTCACCATTTGCAAGGGCCTACCCCTTTGTATTTTTATAATTGCATTAAAACGTTGCAAGTCTCACTTATATCACTATTTCCCTTTGTATTGAAAATAGATAAAAAAAACGTTGAAAATACCGCTTACCGGACTTGAAATTATATGTAACAGCATTAATAAGGCCTTTCGGGTCTGCAATATTGCATGGAGCACTTCCTTTCATATTTCGTTTACTAAACGAAATATGAAAAATATATATAAAATGGTCGTTTTACGGATCTCAAATTTTATGAGATATCACCCATATCTCCATCGGGTGATATCACCCATATCACCCATATCTCGAAGTCGCAATCACAGATCGTACAAGCCCGAGGTCTTTCCCATATAGTATGGTGTATGCTAGCGCCAATTGCAATCTGCCGATATCGGTGATCACGGTATCATATCAGCTCGATCCCATCGCATGTTATGCCTCCGATTGCCTCCACCTGTCACTGCCGATGCAATATGCCGATCGGATCTGATCCATTGATCGGCGAGATCTGACGGCTCCTGTTCACTCACTATTCAGGCCTCCGATAAGCCTTATTTCTTCAGATTTTTGCCTCTTTCCCAAGGAACAAAGGGGAACTTCTTTTTATGATAACTCCTTCATCTGAAGTTTGTTTCCGCCCATTCAAGTTGTGTTGGATTCAGAATGAGGAGATCTCTGCAATGAGACTATTTCCGAGAGTAGCCTCCGATTTTCATTTTCCTCTGATTTACAAAGGATTTGTGCCATTTGGCACCTTTTACCTCTTATATGAAGTCTTTTATACTTAGAGGTTTATCCAGGATCCATTTTTGGATTAATTACTTATCTCAATGTGGATATTAATTTCATTCTTCACCTACTAGTTTGTTTCATTCTTGTTCTATTTTTGGTTGCACCTATTAATGAGGTGCATTGGTCCCAATATTCATAAATTCTTTCTATATGGAAACATCTTCCTTACCTTTCATCATTCATTTATGGTCAATCCTTGAAATAAAAAATGCAATAAAGCTTATCTATCTTCACATAGCATCTATTCATATCGTTAATAATCCCCTGACATAGCACTCTATCCTTAGGGGTTCCCCTATTCATCAATAGTGCCCTATTTTTATAAAATTGTCATTTTTTTCATTGCTATTTGGTTACACTTCCAAATGTGCCTCCATATAATTATATAGGCACTCTCTCAAGATATATGCAACCTCCCTTGCTCAATAGTACCATTTTCCTTCTTTTTTTCTTGCAATGGCTTTGTATTCTCAGGAAATTTCTATTTATAGATACATCTTAATATTACCCACAAAATTTTCCCTTGGTGATACACATTGTATCACCCACCAAAAAAAAATAAAAAAATTCCTTGGCAATTCACATTGTATCACCCATGATTTTTATCTATGGAAATATATTGTTTATTATTAAGATTTTTTTATTTTTATGTTTGGTGCTACATTCTTTATTGTTTCTATTTTTTTATGTTTGGTGATATATTCTTTATCACTAGTAGTTTTTAGCTATGGTGACAAAGGTTATGTTGTGGAATTTTCACTACCTTATCCATTCTCCAAAAAAATCAAGTTTGTGACTCCCATAGAATCCATGAAATTTCCCTCCTAAGCCATGTTCATCCCCTTCCATTGCATGAATTTTTCGCTTGTGCTAATAATTTGACAAAAAATGAATTTGGGGGAGTTCAACCCACATATTTCTATTGGGGAAACTTAATTTTCACCTAAATCTAGCGAGGTCAGAACTATAGAAAACACGTGCATCATTGACATTGCAACCTAGTGCTCTCATAGCACATATAAAATACCCCTCCTGCTAAATTTTAAATAAAATTCTCTAGTCGAAACAAAATTCATACAAACAACATGCCTGATTTTTTCTCATGCATCTAACAACAAATTTAAAATTTAGAAGTGCACTTCACTCAAGCAAACAAAACAACATTTAAGTAAAAATTTTACACAATGTAATTAACATAGTAAAATATAATACAAAACTCATCTTTTAATGGAAGAATTGACTACCTACATAAAAGGAGACATTCCTCCCAACCATAGGCTTATTGTTCTATTTCTCTCAATAGCAAGCCACCCTCAAGATGGAGTTACGAGTCCAAAAAAATGTCTA
>APFE031045854.1:7521-25810 GCA_000404065.3 Pinus taeda
GATGGTGATTTTAAACAGAGCTAGGATGCAAGTCTGAAACAGTTTATTCCATTGGGCAAATGGAGTCTATGAAGATGGCCTGCTGAGTGTGTTTCTATGATAAAGGGCAATACTACAGAGCAAGATAATCAATTTTGGAACAATATTGAAATCTAGAAATTGATGGAATGTAAGCCAGTGGGTGAAGGGCAGTCAAGAATCCTTCATCATGATGGCAGAGGGAAAGTGCATGAATATTATCAAGGAGCAGTATAGAATTCCTTGGGAATTTTCAAAGTGAAAGAATCAATAGAAACAGAAGCATCTAAGAATTCATGTTTATCCTAATTCTGAAGAAAACATAAATAACAACAGGGATTGAACACAGAGTGTATTTAAACAAGTTCTGGGCTATTCTTTTTCCCTGTTACTAAGATTATGAAATATATATGAAATTTGTAAACACAGAAAACACAAAACACAGGTTAGAATAACTTATTGATCCATAGAAAGACACAGGAATTCTGTAGCAGAGCCCAGAACATCAAATCCACATTCAGACGATCCAACAACATTGCACTTCAACAACTTTTGCATTAAAAACATTTCAGAGCTACAGTGTGGTCCAAAGAGGAAAATCACCAAGCCCAAATACATTTCTTGGGGAGGTATTTATACAAAAGAGAGTTACAAAATATCTTGTGGATAAGACATCAAGAAATAAATTCCTTCACCTACTCTGACAAGGGAATAAATGTAGAAATAAATGTAGGAGTAATTGTTGTTGTGCTGGTTGCTTTAACTGATAAGATATTTTTTACTTTTTTAATTCAGGAAGTCGGCTGGTAGTTGTTTATTTACTTTGCATTCCTGCGTTGTTGTCCCGACCCTTTCACATGTGCTTGATTCTGCTTTAATGCATCCTAGTCCTCACTTGACCTCCTTCCTCTATTGTTTTCATCTTTATTATATCTGCCACATGTTTTGTTTCTTGACCAAATGTAGATAAAAAGAAAAATCCAAATTACCTTGGTAAAATTTCCAGCATGCTCTGCCACCATTGATCTGTTGGCAACTGATGTCTTTGTATTCTTACTAGTCTTTCGTCAGCCTCAGTATACCTGTAGAAGTTGGGCTTGACTTCAAAAAGATGATTCATTTCATGGTCAATATAAAACAAATTTTCCAATTTGTCATATAAACTTTGTCCGGAGGGAGGTCCTTTGTCTTTTGAAGTGCTTGATGATGTTGTGATCTGATTTGTAACATATGTGTTTACCCTGTGAGCATATTGTTGATGTGATAACAGTCTTTGATTGCTGGTTAGTAAACTGGGTAGACCCTTCTGCTGCAAGACTGTAAGCTTCTCTGTGAAGGCATTAATCTCCATCTGCATTTCTTGGCACTTCCTTTCCAAAGTCTGTACAAAATTCCTCATTGTTAGCACCTTTTTCACTGTCAAAATGGCGCCTGTTCTGTCCACGATCTCTAAAGTTGCTAACTATTCTTTAGTATGAGTATTCAAAAAATGGATCAGTCTATTGGCTTGATCAGGCATGTTTCCCAGTGATGCCCTGACCCTTTGAATTTCCACTTGGGCCCTTTCTATCAATTCTATTTTTTCATGGATTGTTTGAATTGATTGCCATTGGTCAGTGATAGACTGGCCAATTTTGGTCCACAAAATCATTTTGATGTCTGCTAGAGGTTTATGCAAGGTGAGATCTTTTTCCAATGATTTCACCTTGTTCTCCAGGGCCTTTACCTCTTTGGTTTTCTCTGCCACTGTTATATTTGATTTGTCATAGCTTACCTCTAGTTTGGCCAGTTTTTCTTTTGCCTCTTTAAGATCTGACATTTGGGCCTCCAGTTCTTTTACTTCTTTCATTAATTCATCCATGCCCATGCTGGTATCTGGCCCTGTTGCTGCTGCTGAAGCTGAGGTACCTGCTGTTGATGTTGGGATAGTAGGAGGGACTGCTGTTGTACCTGTGGGGGGAGCAATGGTACCTGTTGGAGTTGTTTCAGGTGGCTGGGATGTCGACTCTCCCTGCTTCTCTTTAATTGCTTTCTCCAATGCTTGCTCTGTTTCTGCCAATCTCTCATTCATCCTCATTAGTAAACTTACCATGTCCTCCTCTTCTTTTTGCTGTGGAACTTCTGAATTTTGTGGATGCATTGTAATTGGCAGCTTTAATTGCCTTTTGAGGGCTCCAATGTCCTCCTCCTTCTTCTTCATTAGTGCTTTGATGCCCTTTGTATCCTTAGGATTATGCCCAAGCTCGATGATAATTTCTTCTAAGGACTTAATCCTATTTTCCTTAGCTAAGGAAGAAGCCTTTTCCAATTCTAATTGGGCAGAGGTATTGTGCAATGAATTTTGCAGTTTGTGAGTGAGCAATGCCTTGTCTGCCAAGGTGGAATACACCATCTCCCCATTTTTCTTATGTAACTCAATCTGGTCAATTGGGTGGATATCTTTAGAGAAAACTTCCAGATTGGTTCTAATATAATCAGCAGCTGATTGGGGTTGTTGTGTCTTGGGCTTGAAATGACTGAGGATCATTTTCTTTTCCTGAATATCATAAGTAGCCATTAGCCTTTGTTGATTGGTAGGTGTTGTCCTCATTAGATGATTATAAATTTGCATCCTTACTCGATCATTTTTTGCTTTTATTTCAGTGAAAGTTTTCTTGATATCTGAGATTTGCTTGCTTTGAGGCCTGGTGGATGAAACTTCCACGCTATGTTGCCTCTCTAGCTCTTGCTGGAATGAGCTAGCTAAGGTGTTGGGTAATGAAGAAGTTTGATGCTCGGTCCTTTCCTGATCTCTCATGCTTCTTGTGGTATCTTCCAAAAATTCCTCCTCGGAATAGGGATTCAACCTTTGCCTCTTATCTCCCAGCTGTTCTGATGGTCCACTGGCAGGGGCATCCTCTTCTCTGTCTCTCTTTTTGCTCTTTTCCTCATTTGAGAAGTCTGGAGCTTGCCCTTCTCTCTGTTCTTTTGATGTGGTGGGCTGATCTCTCATGGTCTGTTGTTCTATATCCATCAATTCCTTGCCCTTTGTTGTTGTTGAACTGGCCTTTTGTGATGCTTGTTGTGAGCTCTCAGCAAAAGATGTATCACCTCCAATGTGCTGGGGCAGCTTGAAGGGTACCTATCCAAAAGAGTCCAGGTCAAGTGTTTTTTCAAGCTCTTTCGGATCCTTTTCCAATTTCTCTTCTTCAGTTATCTCTTCAAATAATGTGTCCTCTAGCCACTCTTGTTGATTAACATATTGCTGGATTTCAGGGATTGGACAATGAACATATGCTGGCAGCTTGTTTCTCACTTTCCTATAACTTATAAAACGATTGGGGTCATATGGTGCCCAATAGAAACTCTGTTTTAGCTTGAGTCTTTGCCCTAAAATCTCATCAGCCTCTTGCCAGGCTTCCCTTTTATTGAAGGTGAAAGGGCCCAGTTGATTTCTTATTTTAAGTTGTGCCTTTTTCTTGGCCTCACAGAAATGAATTACATCTGCTTGGATGAATTGTCTAAAGTATTCCAGGGAAAACAATCGCATTGGCACATATTTTGGCAATTTATAGGGGCACAGCTCATAGCCATATATCTGGATCACAGTGTGATTCTGGTAAAAGTACCAGTCACCTATGCTATATTTCTTGGAGAGCTGTAGAATTCTCTGTATTTCACCAGAAAGTCTATCTGGAGGACTTGTTATCAATAGAGAGGTGGCTGGATATATGAATAGATCAATGAATTCACAATAAGTATAAGGAGAAAAGTAAACATGGTGGAAGACTGGGGTCTAGAAGATTACAGACCTTGGCTCTCCTTTGACATCTAATTTTCTAAGGGGAACTTGAAAACTATCTGAATGATAGTAGAGCAACAAATGATATATGTATGATGTGTATTTAAACACTCTTTCTCTGTCCATGCTCATGAATTTCTCATGGATCTTATCAGCTATGAAGGTGGCATAATCATACCTGACAGCAGGGGGTTGTCCTAGAGAAAAGATGGATAAGAGGACCAATATGGTTTCATCTACATACTCACTGGTTTTCAATCCCAGGATGTAGGCTATCATGTCAATAATAAACTTTCCTGCTTCATGAAACCAAGTGTCCAGGTATGGAGGAGGTTCCTGAGGTTGACAATTGGGTTTCATAAATATTTTGCCTATTTTGGTTATCTCTAAACTTGGCAATTTGGCACCTTGGTCAAGCAGAAATGCCAAGGAAAGAGGAGTCAATGGCCCAGTTGACTTGAAATGCAGCATCTCATTTATGGATTCAGGGGTGATATAGAATAGAACTGTCCCAGAAGGAGACATCACTGCCCTTTGAGTGGGCTCATAATTGGCATGGCATTGGTGAATGAGGTCAGGAAAAACATTTACACAAGGAAGGTAGTACATGGGCATATTGGACTCCCAAATCCCAAAGATGTCAGCTTTGTTTCTGTGGCTGTTCCTGATCTCATAGAAGGCCTGGAGATGAGATTTGTACCCATTATGTCATTAATCTGGAAATCCTTGTCAGCTAGTGGTAACCATTCCAGTTCTTTATGTGGAGCATTGAGAGGGGCCACATTGAGGGCTACTGGAGCAGGGGCTTCCATCTTTATAACTTCTCTAATGTTTTTAATTGAAATGTGGGTCTTTACAGCAGCAGTGGGCAAAATGGTGGCCCCAGGGCTTTTTTCAAAGGATTTTCAAACTAGAGTGCTTTGTTTTGACTTTGGTGGGCAGAATTTGCAGCAGAGAATGAAGCTTGGAGGGTTTGTTCAGCAAGGAATGAGTAGCAATAGTTTCTGGGCTTTCCTTTGGCAATTACAGACCAGAAAGACCTAGAACTCAGCTTAAATGGGAGAGATTTGCAGAGGGCAATGGAGTTGGTAGATTTTTTATAGTAAAATGTGGGCAAAATAGTAGTTTCAGTGGGCAATTTTGCAAAGGGAAGTCAATCAGGGAGCTTGGGAGCAAGACTCAGGTGAATACCTGTTTTTTCTCAGCTCGTTGGGCGAATCGTACAGACAGGTATGCAATGTGTAGGTTTTTTGACGAAAAAGTGGTCCTGGTGTATTTATGTGCAGGCAGCAGGGTGAATTTTAACAAGTTTCTAGGTTTCCCGGACAATTCTACAGCGAAAAATCAAAATTCAGAGGGTTTTTTAGCAGGATTTTGGTAAATACCTGTTCTCACAATGCACTGGAGTTACTTGTCGGTTGGGAGATGACTTACAGAGTGGGGCGCCGAGCGATGGTGGCTAAGGTGACAAACTGAAGGTTTGCTAGCAATTTCGCCATCGTATGCATGCACAAGTTCAGTAAAATAATGCAAAAACAATGGTAAAAAACAATCACTTTCACGGGCTTTTTTACCAAAATTCGGCTTTATGGGCTTTTTGGCGCTTTTTGTGATGATGTCATCATGACGCAAATTTTTTGTCGTGTAGCGAGGTACAGAGGGTGACGTGGCGGATGATCTAGCGCTGAGGTGGCAACAGTGACGTGGGGCTGACATGGATATTATGTCATCGGATGACGTCAACGACGCGGAGTGAGGGCGGTAAGTGGTATTTATCGACCGCTTTTCTGGTAGCGGCGGTATTGGGGAAGGGGGGGGGGGGGGGGGTCGCAATACCATCCGGGTGGGCGACGCGTGTCCCCGTATGGCGGCCAAACCGCCATTTTCACGGAACATAAAGTTCGGGCGCTGGGGGCATCGCGATACGGTTCCGCACCGTTGGATCTAAGAGCCCCGATCCAACGTTCGACGGCGAATGGAAAACAGCGGGGGCGCTGCACGAGGACCCACCTTAATATATTGACGCTGTATAATGTTTTTGCAGGGTTTTTAGTGTATTTCAACTCTAGACTGTGGCAGATTGGTTATTCGTATAACCAAAGGTTAAATGAAATCCAACATTTGTATGCGCGCTAAGGGTTATTATAAGGTTCTAGATGAACCTATAACTCCCGAAAAATCTTTATTACATGGCTATATTGACAAGGGTCGGGATATTAGTTTTTTAGGGATTTTTTTATGTATTTTATATAATAGGGGGAGGGAAAATGTTATATAGGAGCTATATAATAGAGTTAGGAGGTTAATATGAATATATGGAATGGATATGTATGGACAAAGGCTAAGTTTATAGAGTGAAAACTTAGGCATGGGGGAATGAAAGGATGCCAAGTTACGAAGTTTAGGAAACTTGGCAAAATGGAATAAAAACATTTTACACAAGAAATGTGGCTTGTTTTTCCTAGGTGAAAACATAGTTTCACTTAGTTTTTTCTATGAAATGAAGTGGACTAAGGGTAATGAGCAGATCTTATTGTCCATGGGGGGGATGTTAGTAAGTGTTTCTTGGAAAAATGGGGAGGGAAATTAGTCATGCTCCATTTGTTTTGTGACTACCTTGCCATAGTACCTTATGATATTTATGAGATGAAACCTATTCCAAACGACCAAATTGCTCATAAGCCTGCTTCTACAACATCAAAACTACCTACCCAACCTAGTACACCTAACGTTTTTTCTTCATTTTCATTGGGTGCATTTGAACTAGCAAACCCTGATTCTTCTCTTTTCTTTTAGTTGCCCTCCTATCTAAGTCTACCCTTATCTCTTCCAGGGCTCAGATTAAGCTGTTGAGACCCTTTGCTTCTCTACCTAACTACTTGTTTGCCAAGCTTGAACTGTTTGTACAGACCTTTATTCTCTATTCTAAGACAAGTAAATTCAAACATGATCTAGCCAGGATTGAACTGTCTAGCTATTCATCAACTGTGGCAAGAGTCAACCACCTGTACATAGTGAAATTCGACAAAATATGGAACCTTTGTAGCATGGAAAGGATGAACATATTTGGCACTACTCCAGTCAATCATGAAAAATGAAACCTATTGGTATAGGAAGCTAAGACCATGCACTTTTTTCACATAATGTCTTATTAAGAAAAAACGAAAGAGAGACGTATAAAACCAAAAGTAGAAAATAGAGACAAAGGAAATGGAGACTCAAGCCAAAAAAAACATAAAAAAAACAAAACATATACAAAGACTAGATGGAGAGTAGGAAAGAAGGTGGATGAAATGCAATAGGAATTAAATGCAACTAAGCCTACTCCTAACCTAATCAGCTAGAAGTTCATGGCTAGTGTAATGATATTTCCAATCTGATCCGAATGGAAAATGGCATTCACCCATGGTATTCATCAACCCATGGAAATTACCCATGGTATTGTAAGTGGCATCCACCCATGGTGCTTATCAACCAATGGTATTTATCCACCCATGGAATTAACCAATGGTATTGTAAGTGGCATCCACTCATGGTATTGTGAGTGACATCAACCCATGGCATTCATTCACCCATGGTATTTACCCACCCATGGAATTTACCTGTGGTATCGTAAACAAAAAAGGCTATAAGTAACAAGTCGCATTTGTAAAAGGACAGATTGTCCACCACAATGTAGCCTTTACAATTATTATATTTTAATAAAAAAAAAGTTTCTTTGTGGTTTTGTTATTGTGTGGTCCCTCTTTTCTTCTGACATTTCAATTTTTCAGATCTTCAGGGCCTCCCCCCAGCATCCTTTTTATTTTTTTTTAGACCTTGGGGGCCTACCCCCAAGATCTAGATAATAATGTAACCATCGTCATTCCTGTCCTAAAACAAAAAAGATATGAGCAATTAAAGGAAATATAAAACAATGTGCAATATAAAAGGTAAGAACTTTGAAAATTTGCAGAATAAACTGAAGGTCTTATTACCAATAATTTTCCATACCAAATAGTTTTAACTTGTTTTGAACTTTACCTTGTTTCTTATTACTAAAATAATTTTCCATACCAAACAGTTTTAACTTGTTTTGAACTTTACCTTGTTGATTGAAATATCAATAATTAAAAACCTTGGATGTTGCTTGCAAATACACATTCACCTATGCTTTTAGTTCTTGCAAACATCAAAAACTAGGTAATATTTCTCTAACCATTCAGCAACTGGATCATGAGATTCATAACAACCAATTTGAAGACCTTGGGACTTACATGAGAATGAATTTTTAATTAATGCATTCAAATCACAACGAAAATATCTATTTTTATGATCAGATTGGTTGATCAACATGCAAGGATCTCGATTTTCTATTGGTTCCCTTTGTATCCAATTACACACAAAGTCAATCATAAGAAATCTTAGGGAATTAAAGACAATTGTTGACATTGTCAATCCAGGAAACCAATCAGGATACCGAGTTGACAAAATATTAGAAACATATGTCAAATTGAAATAAGTAATAACACAAGGGTTTTGTTCGGCTGAATGATTGAAGCAATTACAATTATTCTAGAAGATAAACTATGTTGCGGATATTGTTAGCTTCATGATATGCACAAAAGAGATAAGAAAATGATCATATTCAGAAGAGTTTAACAAAGAAAATCCTTCAACCCAAAATGTCATGTTATCTCGATCATCAAAATAAAAGGTTATCAGGTTGTATATATCCGAGAAAGATGGGTTTTCCAACCCTCAGTCTAACCCAAAGGATTCACAAAAAGAGGAACGAACCAAACAAGAACCTTTCATCTCCTCAAAAATTTCATCTTAGAGATGATGAAGATGAGCTTGAAAATACCAAGAGTCCTTTAAGAATGAAATCATAACCAGTGGATGAATATTAAGGAAATAATTATGCGTGAAAATATGGATCCAACTTAGTTCAAATATCTCAATAGGATTATGAGGACCTGACATAACCATTAGCAGGAGTTGAAGTGCCTCGACTTCTTAACAGTTCTTAGAACTTTCTCATCATGGATCGTCAAATTTGGGTGGCTTAGAAACATCAACAAGAATACGTTCACCACTATCAACAACTGTATCAATGAAAACATTGCTAATTCCATTAGTTTGATCATATTTAAGATTAAACACATCAGACTATTGATGGATAGAAAATTGAAAAACATCACTCCCTTGATAATTCAGGGTTGGAACATCCTCCTCTTGACTTGAATATGATTTACAATTGAATATATCATGAATAATAAATTCAAACTTTTCATCCTCTGATTGTAGTATCACACCATCTTGTACCTTATTGCAACCATGATTAGCTGGATAAAGATAAAAATGATATTTAAGGGGACTTCTAAGGTGACAGACTTATCAAACATATCTGGGTACAATTAATAGTGTTCTAAAAATGAACAAATATTGAAGGACTCAAAAGGAGGAGCAACATTTTTACTTAAATCAAACTGAACTTGAAACAACAATAAGTCATATTCATTGTCATCAATAAAATGGCCAAAGATAAGCATACCAATATGACACTCATATTGACTAGGATATTCCAATTATTCAAGATCCTAGCAACTAACCACTTCATCTTTGTCATCCAAAGATGTAGAGTTAAAGAAAATTCAGGATCATTCTGAATTAAAAGAACTTGCCAATTCATAAATGGAGATTGTAAATTGTGAGAGGTGGATTCTGAATCGGTACATCACAAATCCAAGCCCTCAGAAGAAGAGAAGATATCATTCGATGTACTTGGATATTCACCAAAATATGTGTTAATGGAAACAAGGATGTCATAGTGATGCTTATCCAAAGTCTCAACGTGGATGTGAGGTTGAGAGTCACATGACAGGTTATCAAGATAACAGATCAGAGATCATCCGGGAAAGCAAGATTATCATTTTGAAAGAGGAAGGAAAGATAATACGTATCCTCAACACTTTTATCCTCTACATTTGAAGTACAACTATATTTATCTTGATTACGACTTGAAACAATAGGTTGAACATCATTATGAGTTGAAGTAGTCGAAACCAGCGGATCATGAAGCAAGGAATCATGAAACATAGGTGGTAGAAGTTTCAAAGTATCCTCAGAGACAAATGAGTTTTCATTTTGATCAGATTCAGGATTAGAATTATGTGCATTAATATGATCTTTAAAACCCAAGGGATCAACTTTCAATTTGGGCTCCATGCAATTACTAAACCATTCCAAGTTTTCCTCAGTAGGATCTGAAGCATAAGAATTGGATGGAGGTTTAATGGATAGATCAACAGTTTGATTTAGAGATCTCCCAACTCTACCATCATCACAAGGGGGCACCTAAATTGGTACTGGAAAAGGAGGAGGTCAAATAATAAAAGGAATAATATGTTCCTCCTTAAAAGATTGAGATATCTCATGGTTAGCAAAATTTTGGGGGAGAGAATAATCTAGGGGTTCAAATTCAAAATCTCTCAAGGAAAGTAGAATCAAATTCTAAATTTTTTCCATAATGAAATTTGAATTAATAACTCCCTCGGGAAATTCACAACAAAGGTAAAGAAACCTATTAATAAATTCCTCTATAGATTCACCAGGTTCCATTCTAAGCAAATCAACTTTATTACATGCAACTTGATAATCATACCTGTCAAAAGTTTCACAAAGCTCCTTAAAAAGTCATTCAAATGAATGAATCGAAGCAACAGGTAATGTATGACACTATTTATTTTCTCGACCTTCAAAAGTGAGGGTGAACAACTTGGCCATGACATATTTACAATGTATTCCATTAGAGAGACAAAAATGCATAAATTGAAAGTAGAGTTCGAGGCTAGTTAGTCATGAATGATTTTCACATGGATCATAAAATAAAGATCCTTAGAAAAACATCTTGAGATTATGATTTGGGAAAGATCCATTTAATATAAGAGATTCAAAATAGACTCAATGGGCACAACTTCTCGTCTGGCCCTTCTTCTAGCACCAAAATGTTGACAGTGTTGGATACCGCCAACATATAGGGGGTCTCCCTGATATGAAGTCTCAATTAGACCTCACACCATTTGGAGTAGGAGACCCATCCGGAGTATCGACCTGACACCCATAACACAAAGGTTTGTCTTGGTTTCAACAGATAACATAATAGATTATATACATAAACCTTGAATAAGAAAGTAAGTTGACATTGTGAAGCACCAATAGCATGACGTAAAATGCAACCTTCATGAGGGGAGACAATAAGTGAGTCTCTAAGAGGAAAGTAATAGTATTATCCTAGAAGAGGCAAGAGCATGGAAAGGTTCATTAGAAAAATAGTTCAGACAAAGATATTAAAGAGAATACAACACACATTCAACAAGATGAGTACCAAAGCCACGAAAATAGTTCAATTTATCCAGTACATATGAACATAACATATATCATAAACATCCCAAGAATAGTCCTAAAATATTTGAGTCACATGCATGAAAATGTGTTGGCTCATAGAGCTTCAATTATAAGGTGAAATATCCAAGAAATCAATTACAATGGAAAACACCAGTTCCAATAGTGGAACATTAAGTCACTTCTTGCTTCTCCAAATAATAGTTTTCTCTCTTATGCCAAGTAGAGAAGCCAAGACTAGCTCTCCAAAGATTAAGCCTCAAAAAATCATTTTTCTCAATTTATGAGGTTTCGTTTTATAACAAGGGGGGTGACCTTTCATATCCCCATGACTCTTGAATTACCCTCATGACTCTTGGACTTCAATTATGACCTTTTTAATTCTATGCAACTCATCAACTTTCAAACAGATTTTGGACTTCTTCTAAAGACATTTTATCCATATATAATTAAGTGACTTTTTATATTCCACATATGACTCTTGGACTTCCACTTATTTGTGTTTTTTAATGATTAAAATAATGCATCATGACTTCCACATCATCATGTGACGAGACTTGACATGTCACTATCTTTGATGGTTGGGACTAATAGTGACTAATAACATGGACTTTATACAGTGGTGACATGGATTCCATTTGTGTCTTCATTTATTTAAACAACTTAGATCGTTGACATCCTCACCCTCCAAAGTATCTTTGATGTAATGGAGTCTTTGGGGTGTTTTGATCATCAAGGTTCAAATGTGCTCTTCGTTCTTCATGCAAATTCATTCATTTGTTCTCTTTGTTTGATTTTCCTTGTGCATGTTTTCCATGATGTTTCTGGAATTCTTGCATCTGGAATCACTCATGACAAGAAACAATCAACCTAAAAATCTCCTATTCTATCAAGTTTTATGAATTTTTTTTTCATGCCTTTTCAATGCACTTGAGATGGATGAAAGGGGATTTTGGGCGCATGGGGGCACTTTGAAAGGTTGAATCGCTGAAGGGGAAAGCCTTCATTGCTTTGGCATGTGCTCAAAAGAGGGAGACAATTAAGGTAGGGAACATGTCGTAAGTCCAAAGGATGAAGAGGAAGGATTTTGTCTTTCCAAGTACGGTATGCGCTCAAGGGAGAGAAAAAGGGCATTGAGCACACTCCTAAACATTGAAGTATGAGGATTTGTGCCTTTGAAGTGTGCTCATGCACTCAAGAAACCAAGAAGGTGCATTTCTTCAGGTCGAAGGAGTGCTCTTAAGGAGGGTGCATTCCTTTGGGTCGAAGGAGTGCTCTCAAGGAGGATGCATCACTTTGGGTCAAAGGAGTGCTCTCAAGGAAGTAGTGCACTCAAAAAAAACCAATGAGGGTGCATGGTGCAAGTGCAAAGGCTAAAGGATGAAGCTTAATGCCTTTGAAGTGCATTCATGCACTTAAGATACCAAAGGGGGTGCATGGTGCAAGTCCAAAGGCTGAAGGATGATGCTTGGTTCCTTTGAAGTGTGTTTATGTGCTCAAATGGTCAAGAGGGATCATAACACATTGTGGAAGGCTAAAGGGTGGATCTTAAGGCCTTTGAGGTGTCCTCATGCACTCCGAGAGGGAGAATTACTTCAGGTCGAAGGAGTTCTCCCAAGGAGGGCACATTCCATCAGGTCAAATGAGTGCTCCCATGGAGGGCGCATTCCTTCAAGTCGAAGGAGTGCTCCCAAGGAGGGCACATTCCTTCATGTCGAAGGAGTGTGCATGATAAAAGGAAGGCTTGGTCTTTTGAAGGGTGAAGTTGAGAATAAGGAAGGAGATTCGTGCTTTTAGAGTGCATCTAGTTCTCCAGGAGGGTGCAAGGTGCAGTTCTAAACAACAAAGGGTCTCCCATTAAGGCTTCGAAGTGCGCTCATGCACTCTTGGCCTTAATGGGCTTGCTTTGCAACCGAAAATTTTCTAAGTCTGGATGATTGGTCAAGGGGTGAACAAGATGAGTTCTCGACATAAAACCATGTGCGACTCATATTGAATCATCAAGAAAACTTAGAGAAGCTTGACAATGATAAATGTTCATCAAAACACTACTTTGTACACATTCCCAAGTACCACGAGTAAAGTGTGTGTGATTGTGACCCAAAAGTGTTGTTTTACAACAAAAGATGTTATGACCATGAAATGCACCTAAATATGTCTTGATAAATGCAAACACACTTGATATCATTCAAGTACACTTGGAATTTGTCAGAGCCTTCATTAATTTTGAGGAGTTTTGACTAGTTTTGACCAACTCTAGGGTGGGAAAGGGCAAATGGAAACAACAGTTGGGTGGCGAAACGAGAAGTTGCGGGCAGGTAATGGAAAGGTGGTAGCGAAAGGCAAGGGTAGCTAAGGAGATGGGAAATCATAATGGCAGCCAATGAAGCAAGCAGGTGAGCGAGAACTGGCAGTCCAGGCAGCTGAGAAGGATATAAGAGAGGAAGAACAGAAAGGAATAGATTGATTATCGGTTGTTGGTGGTGTTGCTACTATTGTTGTTGAGTTTCGTTGATCGTCAGGGTTGTTGCTGAGACATTGAAGGATTGGGCCACTGAGGAGGTACGCAAACACTAAAGCAGAAGCAGGAAGGGCTAGGAACTAAGGAACTAAGTTACAGAGTAGATCTGACCCGATTTACTGAGCTGGGTATTCTCTGTTTTGTTGATGGCCAAGAGCCGAGTTATAATGTATTTTTTTCTGATACTTTAATGTAATTTGAGTTGATGACTGTAAAGACCCATGAGTGTATTACACATCTTCTATTATGGCTTATCAAAATTTTAATTAGTCTCCTTGTTACATGAGGCTGGTGCTTGATAGATCGACACTAGTATGTTGTTAGTTCTGTGGTATATAAGATAAGCCTCTGTGTATGAGTCGAGGATATTATTATCTTTGTTCCATGTTTTATGACCGCATACGTGTATGACCACCTGTGTATAGCTTAGACCCCTTCATTCCTATGTTGAGCCCTTCTCCCCTTTTGGTTGCGGCGCACTTTGGGTGAGATTCTTTGCCCTTCGGGGTGAGGTGAAAATGCCAATGCTATCCTAGACTACAGGAGACCATTGTTGGCCTTCTGTGCCTAAACCCAGGGTCGTTTCCCTGATGACTAGCTCGAGCCAACAAATGGTTCCATTGTCGGGACCTAAAATTAGGAGAACTGGTTCAGAATATGGTGTCGAGGGTGTTTAAGAGAGAGATCGGAAACTGGTGGAATCACAAAATAGACCAATTTGTGGCAGAAAGAGTTGCCTGCAGGAATTAGCCGATTGATAAGGTGCGTAAGTAGATGCTATACGCTGATAGATCAGATGACCAATATGAAATTTTCTGGTGCAATTTCCATGAGGACCTGTACAGTTGGATGAGAGAACTGAAGTGGCAAAGTCCTTCGAGCAAACTAGCGAGAGTCTGCCATAGCTGGACTTCATCCGAGACTACACTATTATAACAGGTGGATAACGAGTGGATGAGAGCAGTTGACTTTTGGGTGAGAACTATGATAGAAGGCTACGTGGTTGAGTTTGCTACGGAAAGCTATTAGTCCTACTCAAAGGCAGAGGCGATGTTCAACTCCGAGCTAAGGGGGGAATTGATAGGAGAAATCACGATGTGGATTAAGATGTTTTTGGTAGAAGAGGGAATCCTACCTCTAGCTACTACCGGGATGGAAGCGTAAAAACCCAATATCGGGGGAAGGAATAAAGGGGAAAATGTTGCCCAAAATTGGATAAGGGTGTTTCGTGGGGATGATGCAAAAGGATTAAAGAAAGTGATGGATGGTAGAGCACAGAGGAGGGCGCTGTTAGCAGATAAGTGGTAGGTAAGAGTAGCTCGGGCCCTAAGGAAAAGAAGGAGAGAGTCCCGCACAATAGGAGTGGCGATGGAAAAACCCCAAGCTCAGATGAAGGGGGAAGAGGATGCTAGGGCACAAGAAGATGGGACAAAAGGATGTCAGAATCAGGAAGAGAAGGAAGGACATTCCCTGCAGGTTGCGGAAATAGGATCGTAACAGGGAACTAGAGGAGGACTATCCTGGAATGCTGCGGATCTGGGATCGCAACCGGGACCTACAGGGGATCCTCCCTGAAGGTTGCAGAAGAAGAACTGCAGGATCGGCACCCATGTTGGCACGAGGATGAAGACAACATGGGTGATAGAATGAGGAAGTTATTCGATGAAGAACCAACATCCACCAAAGTTCAACAACCCCAAGCCTAAAGCACAAGTGACATTTTCCCCGACCTTCCCCTGGTACCTTATCACAAACCAGAGGTATTCATCTTTAACCTAACCAAAGTAGTGCAAGTATAAGGGTGCGAGAAAAATACAGGACTGGTCTTAGCACTGGGGGTGATACCAGAACCGACTACAACCATAATTTGGGGCTACAGGGGTCGCTACAGCCGAGAACCAACAATTTTGTATTGTTATTTAATATTCAGAACGGTATGGCGGGATCATTTACAAGATACTTGGAGTTTCTAGGCAAGGGGAATGAGGATGTGGAGCAACATTGGTACCTCTGTGAAGCCATATAGAGAGCCCTCCAAACTCTGGATAAAGTTCGAGTAGTGGAATTCCAAACCACGCTTATGGAACGGGCTCTACGCTGGTTCATAAAGTGAGCAGACAAAAACCAGAACCCAACCATAGGCGACATTAAGAGGGGATTTGTGCAAGAATTCAAAGTACCGCAAACTAATCAGCAAGGGCTATCGGAGTTGTGGGAAATTAAGCAAAGGGAGGGAGAGACTATGTGAGAGCTCCTGCAAATATTTAACGATGCCATTGCCAATCTAAGTTATACTTTGGACCCAAACCACCAGCGGGACTGGTTCATCAAGGCACTCTTTCCCTTGACCAGGACACCACTGACACAATAGAAGATAGGAACCCTACAGGATGCTTTAGAGCAAGAATCGTGGATAGAAGCGATGGCAGGATATCCCCAGGAATACCGAGGAGGCACAATTCTGCAAGAGCCAACAATCACAGGCTTGCAAAGCTAGATCGCAAACATGACCGAGAAGCTAAGGGATCTTCAGCCCGTATGACCAACTAGGCCCAATGTTTGGTGCACCCATTGCCTAGTGGAGGGGCACGTTGCGACGAAATGCCCACGACTCTGAGGTCTTAACCAAGTAGGAGGGGTGGTGGGGTCATCAGGAACCACTCCGACTGCAGGGTTTGCGGCCATTGGGGCACAAGGACCCTTCCCAAGAAGGAATAACGCAGATTTCTATGAAATCTGTAGAACATATGGACACCTACTGTAGATGTGTCCAGTAATGCAAAAGTACTCTAGCGTCCCAAATAAAAACTATTGTGAGTTCTACACATCGACTACTCATCACACTGATCAATGTTGGGCGCTAGATGCTCTGATAGAAAGAATGGATAGATCCACGTTCCAAGACAGTGAAGTAAATCGAGGGGGGCGAGGAGGAAATGGACGTGGAGGGAGATCAGGGGAAAGAGGGCCCCTAAGATGCTATAGTTGTGATCAAGAAGGACATGTTGCAAGGGAATGCCCACTCCCGAGAAGACCATTGTGTTCACAGTGCAGAGTTAACACCCATGCGACAGAAGATTGCCCGGAGCTCATCGCGAAATGGGAAGAGAGGACCAAACAACGAGGTGCTAACCTGGTGAATCCTGAGCCCAAGGCCAATGAAGGTCTCCCCGCAACAAATATCAATATAGTCACCCGAGGAGGGAAGAAGACAAGGGAAGATCACTATGCTGAGGAAACCCTCATGATTGTCAAAGTAGCATCACCAAAAAAGGCGTATCAACCCAAGCGCCAAAAGCAGTATTACCAAGAAGCAACCAAATTTTTTGAAGGGATGACTGAAGATAGGGACACCTAAGGTCTGCAGGTCTGCGCGCTGGCCCTGCCCAACCCATTGGGAAATGGTTTAAGCTGTTCTTAAAAATTGTTGAAGATGAGACCATGCTAAGGGAATTACGGAAAATATTGAAATCCACGGTATCCGTAGAGTGAGAGGACGCGGGATCGCCTTGTGAAGTCTGGCCAGAGAAAGCCTCCAGGAGGGTAAAGAGGAGTAAGAAGAGAAGCGGGAATGAATTCTGAATCATTGCGTAGGTGGAAGAATTCCAGATAATAGACACCATTCTAGATCTGGGATCGGATGTAAACATCCTACCCCAGAAAAGCTAAGAGGCAATGGGGAAACCACAACTAAAGTATTCACCAATTCAGTTGAGAATGGAAAATCAATACTGCATACTGCCCATTGGAAGATTGGATAATGTAGACGTTGATGTAGCAGGAGTAAAATCACACACTGAGTTCGAAGTATTAGACATTATGGGGGATAAAGACCCATATCCAACACTCCTAGGGATTGACTGGGAATACGAAAACTATGTTGTCCATAGATTTGAAAAAGGAACTGATGATATTTGAAGGAGAATACCTGAGGGTGATTCAGTCATTGGACCCTTATGTTAGGCCCCTATACTACTAGTGCAACCCCTTATTATTATTAGTACAACCCCCTTATTATATTGATGTACCCATGTAGTGCCCATATTGTTACTATTGTGCCCCATAGAAGCCCACTATTGTTATTATTGTGCCCTTACATTAGTGTTATGTAGGCTCTGATTTTATAATGACCCCTTAGACTCCTATATATAGAAAGGAGGTCTTTTCATTTGTATCATCCAATAATTGTTCATTTATGTAATGTAAAGGAGGTTGCCCCCTCAAAGAGGCTGAATTCTAATGCATTGATCTATCTTTTCTATCTTTTCTTGAGCTGGTTTCATAACATTTGGTATCAGAGCTTTGGATTCTAAGGTTTTGCTACTCCAAATAGGTCATCGTGGCATTTTCGCTATAAATTTTTTTCTTTGACGTTTTAGAAGTTGAAAACAAAACCCATTTGAGAAGAATTACATTCCAAATAGGTGTCCTGGAGAAAATCGTCATAACTTTCTCTCTGAGCATCAGATTGACATTTCGCAAAAAGGTATAGAAAGAGGATGGATTATAGTTTCTTCTAGATATTTTTCAGAGTCAAAGGTCCAAATAGTGACACGTGGCAATTCATTTTATTACTATATTAA
>APFE031045858.1:7803-33597 GCA_000404065.3 Pinus taeda
GCGATATATTCAGGAAAATAAAGACATCAGATGTACATCATAGCTACACAGATAATCATCCAAGCTAAGGGATGATGGTTCTGCCAGAATCATCAGTCTACCACACATATGGTTGTCTATCCTATGTACATGAAAACGAATTTATAAAGCTGAGCATGGGAATGCCCACCTCAGCTAGATCATGAAAATATTATGAAGATAATGTATTGTATTGTATCTTATTACAGGTCACCTTCCAGTTCGAAGAACCTCGAATCCTTGTGATAAAGCATTTCACCCGACATCAGAATATTTGCGACCTCATGCTTTAGGGGGAAACTGCTATAGACATATTTGGGCATTGCAACCCCAATCACATATGTACATAAACCAAGGGCTTCTAAACCCCTAAAAGTGTTGTTTCATACCCTAGAGGAGCAAGGTGAGCTGATTACATCATTTCCCAGAAGTTAGCCCTAAAAAACTACTCAAAACTGGTCAAAACTAGACCATACAGACTGCTCAATGTTGAGGGTGCGATGCATACTGAAAATCTCTTCTATAGGGTGCGATGAGTGAGAGAAAACAAACGGTAGAGGCAATTTGCTAGGTGGAAACCTAGAGAATCTTCTAGAAACTGCACATTTGACACTTGCCTCTCTGAGTTTGCCCAGGGATGAGTAAGATATTATGAAATCTCCAAGTGGAACCAAGAACTATCAGTGAAATGTCACTAATCAAAATCATAGAAGCTGACTCACCCATCTACAAATATGTATAAATGGATCCCTCATCTTAGAGATCCAAGAGGCTAGAATTTTGTATTTTGTAAGGAAGTGCTATTGCTTTCTCTGTGAAACATTGCATTGTTGGGTGATCTAGCTTTTCATGACGTGAAGAGGGCTTTCATGCAGGGAGGATGGCACTCGATCAGACAGCTTGGTTGTAATCCTCTCTTCTACTACTTCTATAAATAAAGGTATTTGAGTTTTCCTCCATATACTTGTATATCTTTGAATATTGTATTTGTGTATGGATTTGTATGGTTAATATACATCTGATCCTCTTTTGTTTATGGTTATATATCTCTATGCTTTGATGGTATTTTGTTGCTTTGACTCTATAGGTGTTCTATGAAGCAAGAAAAGTGAGAAAGGAGTGGCAAAAGATCTATTAAGGGAGAGAGGAAACAAGAAAGGAGCCATGCGAAAGACTGAGGTTGGCACTCTCTGCTTCTCTCTCATCTATTAATCATAAAGAAAAACACAAGTGACTTTAAATTATTTGTTTTTAAGATAGCTACCCATCTTAGTGGGACTAGCAGCTCTAAATGGACAATAGCTTTCCCAATAACACTCCCTGTTCATACAAGTTCGTGTGGTGACATAAATAAAACTGCTATGCTCAAGGCCTAGAGTAGGGTGTCAAAAGACCACTCCCTCCCTAGGATGAGAGATTGCTTTAAAGAGAGGGTTGTTGACAACAAAAAAAAAGGAAAATACAGGGACCTAGGGTTGAGGATCTAGAGCAGGGCATCAAAAGACTACTCCCTCCCCGGAATCAAGACCTTAATCAAGAAATAACACACACACAAGAGAACCTTAATACTTCGAGACCTAAAGTAGGTTGTTAGAGGACCCTTCCCTCCTCAGGGCGAGAGATTGGGTTTCTCGAAATCAAAACAAAAATGCTAGAAAAAATCTAAGCTCAAAGCCTAGAGCACGGTGTTAAAAGACTCCTCCCTCCCCAAGGCAAGAGATCGGCCCTACTAAAATGAAAAACAATAAAAGCTCAAAATAAACAAAATACCTGCACTCGAGAACTGGAGTAGAGTGAGAAAGCTCGTTCTTTCCCCAAGATGAGAGATTGACCCTATGGTTAACACAGATTGTGTCTTGCACCTTGTTAGCCTCTCCAGCAATGATGCCAAAATGTTGGTGTCCAAATATGAATAATTTATCCACTCATTTCCTACTTTAATGTATCAATCTGGGTGCTTATTCTTTTCAAGGCAACATGCAAGGTATATGCAAGGGCAAGGGTATGATCTGCCCTCAACCAAGGGTCCGTGATTGACCATCAAAACATTGCTGAGACAAAAGTAAAACTCAACTGCAAAATGTAAAAAGGTATTCACAGTTATTTAAGAGATCTATAGCAGCAACAAGAAATAAACACAACAAACAAAAAATACACACAGCACAAGGAAACACACAACACCTGATCAGAAGAGCGGGCCTAGCTCTCTGATCAGGGCTGCGTTACTCATAACGAATGATAGATCAACAAAAGGGTTATATCTTATTAATCTGAATAAGGTTTTTACAATATCATACCGAGGTCCCATTGATATAGGAATGACCCATCTTTTATACAATACAAAGGAGAATAATTCCCCCTGAAACCTCGTAACTCTATGCCCAAAGATGTACATCAGTTGTATTGCAGCACTAGAGCTGAGAGAACTAAGAACAAGAATGGTCAAAAATGGGTTGAGAGTAGCTGCAATCAGTTATGCTATTTTTTCGTGGTCGATCAACTGCTGTGAATCACGGAACTACTGCGATATGCTACGTGGTCAACACCTGTGCTCCATAATCTGTGGTCATCACAAGTTTTAGTGGTTTGTGTAGGTAGAAACCTTTGTGACTCTACTTCATTAATTAAATATCCCAAGAGATGATAAAGGGGAATTACCTCATAATGTTACACAATAAATATATGCGAATGAATGCAAAAAGGGTGGAAAGAGAAGTGGAAACGCAAAGAAAAGATAGGCTATTTTGGTGCCCAACAATCATCAGAATTGTACAGATGATGCATACAGTCAGAGGAAGAGCCTAAACGAACTACGCAATCCAATGGAGGCAAAATTCCTATTAAATAGGGACCTAATTCCTCATTGAACAATGCAAGGAAGTAGGAGCTTGGAAGTTTAAGAAATTGGCTTTAGTGTTGACCAGAGTTAGCCTAAGAAGATGTGAGATAGATAGAGATAGTGTAGAGATTGGTCAAGCTTGAGAAAAGCATTGTAATCTTCTCATATTTTCTAGCTAATGAAATATACAGATAGTAGGGGTTTTTAGCTATGGATTTCCCCAAGAAATCATTGTGTCATGTGTTGGTTGATTTTGTTCTCTTGTATGCTTCCTAATTTCTCGATCGATTAATTGTTTCCACTAATCAGTAGATTAGATTCAAGTATTTTGTTTTAGAGAATTACATAATCAGTTTGAATCTACAAGGAATTTCTACATGGTATCAGAGCTAGATCTATAGAAATTTCTATAATGTCTAATTTGTTTCAGGTAGTATAGGTCAAGATATTCCTTTGAGTTTTAATGTTTAGCTTTTCCCTCATGTGAATAATGATTTTGGAAAATCTCAATTAGTTCTAGGCAGTGGTCTGGAGGCTGACCTGGAATTGTGGCTCAATTCTCGGGAATGCACCCTCTAAACTGGGCAATTTTTGTCACAACCACATGGAGGAAGTGTTGTGCATGCATTTGGAGGCCTATAACTACACCCAGGCCTTGTTATGCATGAATTTGGGGGCCTATATCAGTGAAAAGGAGCCCCAGCCCAAGGTTTGGTCACTTGCAATGGTCCTTTGGCCTCTAATAGTCTTGTAGCCCTGAGCAATGTTGTGAGTTGTCAGTTTTTAGGCCCCACTTCCTTAACTCGATCTGGGAGGTTGGGTCTTCTCATAGTAACTCTTCATCTCCTTTTTACCCTTGCAGGTCAGTGAAATTGGGTAAATGTGGGAAGGGGAAGTTATAGAGAGGCGAGGGAGAGGGAGAGAAGGAGAAGAGAGAAAGAGGGAGACATGAAGATGGGGGGTAGAGAGATGGAGAGAGAGAAGGATAAAGGGAGGGAGATAGTGACAGAGGTTGAGGGAAGAGAGAGAGAGAGAGTGTGTGATGTGGGGAGAGATAAAGGGATGTGGTAGAGAAAGGGGCAGAGAGGAAGGAAGAAAGAGGACTTGAGATAGAGAAGGAGGGAATGAGTGAGAGAGATGGAGTGAGAGGAGAAGAGAGAGGGAGGAAAGAAGAGAGACATAGAGTGAGAAAGGTGTAGATAGAAAGAGGGACTAGCAAGGGAGATATGGAGAGAGAGTGAGGGAGAGAGGAGAGTGGGAGGGAAGAGAGAGAGAAGGAGAGAGAGGGGGAGAGATAAATAGATAAATATTGAGAGAGCATGTTTATGTCTTTGTGGTGAGATATAGATACAAAGAAAGAGATACAGAGGGAGATATAGATATAAATGGAGGGGGAATAAAGGGAAAAAGAGAGAGACAGAGAGTGGGAGGGAGGGAGAGATAGATATAGATAGAGAGAATGTGTGTGTGTTTGGGGAGTTGAGATAGAGAGACAAAGAAGAAGAGATGGATGGATATATAATATATATAATATATATATATATATATATATTTGAGGGGGAGAGAGAGAAGAAGAGAGATATAGAGAGGAGGGAAAGGGAGAGGGAGAGGGATAGAGGGAAGGAGATAGACATAGAAGTGCAGTGGAGAGAGAGGGAAGAAGAAAGAGATACACAGAGACAAATACAAATACTATATAATATTGAACATTATTGACCATAAAGTAAGAGGATGTAAGGTTTTTTACAAGAGGTAAAGGAAGTTGGATTTAGAAATTCATGAATATTTTGGTTTTTCAATGAAATAGTTGCATAGATTTTAGTGTAGATGTTGATTTCTAATCCTATTTTAGTATTTGCATTAGATGCATTGATTTTAGTGTACATGTTGATTTCTGATTTGATGTATCTAGATGTATGATGTATATTAATTTCAAAGTAATTAGATTAATAGTGTACATTTACTTCAATGTGAGCATGAAAAAATTATTGATTGTGTGCATTGATTTCTATGTTATAGTGCTTCAACCATAAACAAAATACTTGAGTTTTTATCTTAAATAAAATATTCACTTACCTGAAACATTTATTCTTGAAACTATAAACTATTTGTAATTGACTACATTCATATTATTCCCATTTTCCATCATTCAATATTGTTGGTCACTTTGCATTCAAACGAGGTAATTGAAAAAAACTACCATTGACACTTACTTGGGGTTTAACACCCCCAAGTCAAAAGTATTGACTTTGGAGAAAGCTACTTGTTGATGGTGCTGAACCAGCCAACATGTTAGGGGGATATCCCTGGTAAGAAGTTCCAATTAGACCTCAGACCGTTTAGTGTAGAAGTCCCAGCAGTGGATCGTATGGTATTGCCTTGACCGCGATTTCGCACAGAGGCAAGTAAGATAATGCCTTTAGTAGCAACGGTGTGACCGTTGCAGTGAGTCAAGGAAGGTGCATGAGAGGTTCTAACACATGTGGGTTGAGATGAGTGTGCCCCTTGGAAACCTGTAACAGTACTCGGATGGGAAGGGAACACACGAGTGAAGATGCATCACAATCTTGAAAGAAAGTCAGTCGGCAATCCAAAGTAATGGTTAAACCAACAACACATCTGCAACAATATTCATACAAAAATAGTTCATACACAACTACCTAAGTTAAACAACATACATGGCTATAACAACTAGAATAGTCCAACTACAATAACAACATATGCATGAAAACATGCTTGCTCTGTTTTATTAAGAAGTGTATGTTCCAGTCATACAATACATCCATGTAAACCCGATAGCTCCAACAGTGGAACTTTACAGCCACATTCCCCTGCTCCTCCAGAGAGATGAATTAGCTCCATGTAGTTGGGAAGCCTAGGTGCATTAAAATATTGTCCAAGCTTTCTCCAAGATAGTCTTATTGGAAGCTTGGCTGACCAAAAGCCTCTATAATGAGTTATGAGGGACTATTTCTAGCAAAGAGTGGGGTGACCCTTGACATTCCCCTTTGTGACAATTCAACTACCCTTATGAATCTTCACCTACTATATGATTGTTACATCCAACTATTGACACTTGACTTACACTTGACATGAAGTTACATTACAATGCACATGTACTCATGTGAGACAACACGGCTTGAGCAAGCCATGCAAGAAATCACTGACACTCGGTTCGTTGTGATGAGACCAACTCTTTGAGATGTTTGTGATGGCAAAGGTGGTGAGCTGATGCTAATATTGGTCATCCATGATGGTGTGCATGCACCCCATGGTGACATCTTGCTGAAGCGAACTCTCGCCTCCATTGCAACTGGTGCATTGATTTGGTTCCTTCGTCCAACTCGTCTACTAGCATGTGAATGGTCTTCATAGGTGTGGTTGAACATGCAACACACTGATGCATAGTGTTCATGTTGATCTTCAAGTGTGTGCTGGTAGTCATGCACATCAACTTGCTAAAGAACATGTTCAGCTCTAGTTGGACTTGCTTCTTGTCTTCACCTTAGTGAGTGTGCTGAATGGGTTGGATTTCATGTGTGTGCACAATGACATGAAACCCTTCCATGGGATCAACAACACTGCTCACATTGTAAACTTCATGCTAGTTGCTGGGATAGATCTATAACTTGTATAGGCACAGTTTCATCCGTGAGTGCATGTTGCACCCACTGTAGTTCCTATTCCTGCTGCAACTCATCCATCTGTTTGTGCAACTTCATGTTCTTCCTTGAGTTGCTACTTCAGGACATGCAACTCCTTCTTTGTTCCATTCTTTGTCTTCGCGTGATCTTCATGTCGCGTTGTCACCTCATAGCTTGAGTCTCTAAATTTGTTTTCATCATCTGTGGATCTGTTTGAGCTTGCAACTTTGTTCTAACTCTATCTTGTCAACAACCTTCCTCTTGCATTCATTGCATTCATTGCATTTGTTGCATTCGGTATGTTTCCTTTAGCTACTGTTCATGATGCTGCTCATTGTGATGCTATTGTTGTCATATCTTGATGTCCTCGTCTACAAACAACTTGATATCTTCGTGAGTAGGCAAGCTCATGGACATTTGATTGTCTGCATCTCTAGGTGTGCTCTTAATGGTGTCTTCGACTCTGCTCTCCTAGAAACCATTATACCTGCACTGCCAAGAGGCAGATGAACACCTGCTATATCTGGAGACATAGAAACACTCATGGAAAGCAACTGTCAGTTGAAAACCAAAATGAACTTGAGAACTGACTTGTAACATACCTGTGTGACTGATCATGAAAGTTGCACAATTTTAGTCGGGAGTTTAGGAGACTGACTACCAAGACTAGGCAAGGCACAGTCTGGGCTACTGGGAGATTGACTGACTACTAGAACTATGCAATGCCTAGTCCAATCTAGTTGGTGACTGCTAAAATTCTTCAATGCGCAATTTGAGCTGGTAATGGCTGTAGGCTCAGTGACTGCACTGCGCAATTTTCTGGGCCAGTAGTCACTGTCCCTCAGAAATGTGCAAAACAGTCCTCGAGGATAGTCACTGGGCATGAATGCATATTTCTAGAGAGTAAAATTGAGTCTTCCTTCCTCGGATTGCACAATGTTGTCTCAATGAAGGCAGAGTCCAGGCCAAGGTTGCTTAGAGTCACCGATAGGCAACTGAACGTGAATGTGGCTGTGAATGCATGTTGATACTAAGTGTAAGCATAAGTGAATGATGATGCATGCAAATGGTGAATGACAAATTCAAACAATGGAACAATATACATGTGGGTGAGGCGAGTCATTGAATGAGCGACCGTTCGTGAAAAATAGTTTCATGCATGCGACAGCAGTGAGATGTCAACGAAAAATAAAATAGTGCTAGGACAAGCTAATATACATATAATCGACAGCAAGGATTCAAATAAATCAAACAAATAGTGCTCATACAAGAGAAAACACAAAAAGCCACAAAAATGCAACACAAGGCATGAAAAGCAGGTTTACCCCAAAAGCGTTGAGTTGAATGTGCCGACAACATCTAGATGTGATGTGGAATGTCAGAGCTGCAAGGTTGATGTGAGGAATGAGATTTACAACATTTGGTTGATGATTTTTGATAACATCTAGGTTGTGACGCGCATGCCACAAATCTAGGGGAAGCGACACTTGGTGGGAGGTTTCTAAAATGATCCTTTCATGTAACCTCCAACTGTAAAAAATAGATCCTTGAGTCAAGAGATGCCTTCACATGGTGCCTTGGGAGAAACAACGCATGCATGCAAGTCAGTTTTGCTCGGTCCTGTGGGAACGAGTCAACTCAATTTCACATGCAAGAGGCTACTCAACTACTCGGAGGAAATTCCCATTTCTGGTTAGGAGCTGGGCTAGTTGCCCAGGAGATTTACGCAATTTCTTGGCAGAGCAACTATCTGTTTCCTAGATTTGCGCAAATTTTGGGATGAGCAACTATGTTGGGGAAAATTGTGTAATTTGCACTGTGAGTGTTGACTCCCGGAATTGCGCAATTATGGAGCCTAGCAGGATGTTGGTGAGGATTGTGCAATTTCTGGAGGGAACGTTGGTTACCCTCCAGAGTTGCGCAATTTCTTGGGGGAGCTGCTCAGCCTGCCGCTGGACCAAGTCGGGTGATCAGCCTGTGAGAGGAATGCATCAAGCTGTGATTGAAAAGCTGCTTTTGTGCAAGCAAAACACTAAAAGTTGTGTACTTGATGAAGCAAGACAAGGTGTTGTGAAAAGTTGGGAGGGAGGTTCTAAAACGAAGCTAAGGCAAAATTTTTGAGGGTGGTTGTAGCCACTACAACACTACTATTAATATTGGAGAGCAAGAGAGGTCATATATGATGTTTAGTACAATAACTTGAGTAAAATATTTTAATGTTGAATCCATTTATGCATTCAAAAATGTATTTTAAACAACAAAAAATCACATTCTTCTTCGAAATTGTATTCCTACATTTTGGTGAATTATGATGAAAAAATCTATTTCGTCTATAAGTTAGACTACGCTCATTGAGTTGAGAAGCTCATTCTACATCCTGAGTATGCTGTGTAAATTTGTCTGTCATCAAAGTTGAAATTTTGCTCACGTTTGCCAAATAATTTAAAAAATAAAAATAAATAAATAAATAACTATAAAAACCATTTAAATAATATTTGCTCATAAAAAATTTGCAATTGAAGAAATTGGATCTTTTTGAGTCACGTTAAATTGGTATTTAAGATGAATCTATACTGATAGTTATTATAATTCAGGTGATTTCGTTAAAATGCACATAGTATTTGGTTGTTTATTTTCGTCATTGAACTGCCTTGATGAGGAAGCTTTGACGAGAGGACGAGCACACGGTTTTAGGCAAGACTAACTCTTTAATTTGATTCATGGTCCGTCCTTGTAAATAAGGATTAACTCTTGCCTTGTAAATGAGGCTTAACTCTTGCCAATTCACATCCTTGCACGCAAGGAGGGTTTGAAGAGAGGACGTGGTTGCAGGGAGGATTAATTTTGTCCTCGTAGTTTAATTGTAGAGTTGGATCATCCACAAAGTTAACGGTTGATTTGTAGCCTGTAGATTAAATCAATTGTAGATTGACTTTGTGGACAATAGCTGAATTGGATTGTAGATTTTTATAATAAGAAGCACAAAGTTAATTTTTTTCTAAGACAAAGTCAATTGTCGATTTAATGGTGGTAGTTATGGTAATATTTGAGGTAATAATTTAAAAATATGTGGATAAGATTAAATTTAAATATGTAATGTCTCTATCATTTATATATAATATAATATATAATATATATATAATATATATATATATATTATATATATATATATTTATAACTGGTATTACCACAGTATGACTGTGTTCCATGTCAGCGTAGCGGGTTATTTAACACAGTATTTATTGCTCCATCCATTTCTACCGTTTTCTGGGCAACCAATTGATGTTTTTCCTCGGTGGTAATAAAGGCTCGGTACTGTCTATTCATAGTTCATTACCCTATTTCAATTTTTGGGAGAAAACACCCAACTACCCGTGAACTGCAAGTGAATGACTTGGATTGACATCTAACATTTGTTATTAATTAAAGACTGAGTTTGTATGCTTGGTGTAATTCTCATTGCTCTACCCTGTGCGTGGCACGAGTAGGTTTGATCATCATAGCCTCCATCCTTGGGCTTGTCACCAGATCAACGGATATCATGGGGATTTACAAATCTATGGTTCAAAGTTTTTCTCAGGATTATGTCACCATATCTTGTTTGATTTTTTGTTTCCTTGTGTTGGCGCTAGCTCCATTTCGCTGTTGTTTGTCCTTCCGTGACCCGTTCGGTTACTGTTCCAGATTCTAGAATGGTTGAGAAACTCTTGGAGAACAGACTATGGCATCTACTCGTTCTAGTGGAGTCTCGCGTAAGTACTCTCGTTTTGAGTATTAGAATTTTTCTACCATTGAACTTTCCCTTAGACAGCATCTTTCCCAACCCTGTCTAACTAATGGATTATTGTGGTTTGATCGTAGGGCCCCTCTCCAGGACGCGGAGCTATTTTCTAAGGTTGCGTGGTGGTCACTTACCAGAATCGCTGCCAAATCTCTGGGTAAGAGGTTATCTAAGAATTCAGGGTTTTTCAGCTAAGTTTTATTTCCTTGCATACAGGCAAGTTTTCTTAGTTCTACTGAATTCCTAAGCTGTCTCACGGATAGCTCACAGTGTTTTGAGTTTAGAGGCCTAAGAATGTTATCAGTTGTGTTCCATGGAAGTTTGAAACCCTTGCACGATGTTTGCATCGAGGGTTTTCCTCCAGTATGGGGCTTGGACAGTGACTATTTCAATTGAATCAATGCTTTAATAATTGCCAGGTTTCGATCTCGTGGCACACCTAGTTGTTTGTAAATTTCAATGCACATAAGAAATTTTTGAAATACCAGTCATGTTCCGGTTAATTTAATGTTCTTTTTATATATGCATTTTACATGTCCAAATATGCATATGACTCAAGTGTTTTTGAATCTGGTTGGCTATCAACTAAGCTATGGTTGTTATATATATATATTCATGGGTATTTTGGATCATAGTTTCTTGCTTGAAGTAAAGATTACGACTATAACAACTTTCGTCAAGTCCTCTGTTTGTTCTTTTTATGGGTTATAAAGAGGTTTCAGAAATCCGCTTAATTTTACTGTTTCAGAGAATTTCCAAGGATCGTAGTCCTTATCTCTCTCTCTCTCTCTCTCTCTCTCTCTCTCTCTCTCTCTCTCTATATATATATATAATATATATCTATATATATATATAGATATATATATATATATATATATATATAATATATATATATATATATATATATATATATATATATATATATATATATATATAGATATAGATATCTGTATCTCCTTGTTTTCTCCTTTAAACAGTTGATAAGATTAGTCATAGCCTCGTACCGTGCATCAATTTTTCCTTGTATTTCGCAGATAGTAAAATTTGTTGAAACAAATTTGTTTTCCCCACAGTCTTGATGGTGTTTACTGTTATTATTATGAGAGTATTCAACATGATATCAACTAAATTTATTTTGGAGTTCTGAATATCCAATTGTTCATCACTCTACGAAGGAATGTTTATTTAAATCGATAATGCACTTAAGTCTTTTCTTTTCTTGAGACTATCATTCTACTGCAGTTTCCTACCATGCTCATGTATCTAACTCAGTTGTTGCCAATTTAGCACGTCGGGCCCTTCTACTACACGTGCCTCCAGGATGGAATGTCTTAGGGTTTGGTTGTCCATTATCGCCTGTACAATTCCATTGAATGCATGTATATCTGAATGTATATTTTTTATTTTATTTTATTTTATTTAATACAGTATTGGCTTCAGATTTTCTACACGGCCAAATTACTCAATGGAGGGAAAACATTTTTGTCGGGTCATTAACTAACCCCCCCCCCACCCTTAAGGATTTCTCTGTCGAACGGGGATTTCATGTGGTCCAAGCATTTTATGACCCTACGAATGTTCTGTGGTGACACTGTTATGAACAGTTTCTCCATAACCTATGAGGGTTCTAGCTGTACTTCCCTTTCTGATTTCCTTTTTAAATGTGGATAACAATAAATCCCTCTATCACCATTATTTCTAAGTTTCCCCTTTGGTTTGAGAGTTATAGCTGCACTAAGTTTCACTGTTATGAATAACGAATTATAAATGGCACAAACTTAATTAATGGCACCTTAGTGGTAATTTCCATACCTGTTTGCTCGTTGCTCTAGTCTGACTGCAAACGAATTTCTCACCTCTACTTCTTGTGTCGCTGTGCTCTGAATAGTTTTATAGAAGTGGAACTTTCTCTTGTCCTCTACTTCTAATCTGCCACCCAACCTCGAGATTCATCTTTTGGGACCACAATCTCTCCCCCGTGCTCTCTTGTAGGATCGCTATCCTTGGCAAGATATGGGCACCTAATTCCTGGCTATCTGGTCCTTACCAGAGTTAGCCATCTACTCTATTTTTTTTTTCTCTACATGTCCCTACAGCGCAGACTAACCCCCCTTTCCCCTTTCTCCTCTCAGAACTTTCCCAATTAGGGGAGGTGGTTAGGGTTGCAGTTCACTGGAACAGTTTTTCCCCAACTTCCCTCTCAGAAGTTTCCAACTTTCTCCAAGAAAACATTTCTTGTTTATTGAAGAAATAATAAAAATATTATTAAATTCCAAAATAGTAATTAATGTCATATTCAGTTTTTAACCACAGTAAAGTCAAATATTTACATTTTCATGGGGCATTACATCTTCCCCTCCTAAAATTGGACATCGTCTTGATGTTTGTTGACCAAGAACAACTCCGGGTAAGCTTCCTTCATGAGCTCTTCATCCTCCCAAGTGACCTCATCAGGCCCAAAGTGCTGCCATTGCACTTTAACTTAGGTAATAGCTCGTTTCCACTGATGTACTTCTCTCCAGTCGAGAATGCTGAGCGGCTTGACTAAGGCTTGTCCTTCTGGTTCGACCTATAACATGCAATATTCTAAATCAATTTCTTTTAAGAAAACTTTTAGACAGGTCTACTGGATGTAGTTCTCACCTGGATATCTTTCCATCTAATCACATGTTTAGGATCATAAACATATTTTTTTAACACCGAGACATGGAAGACATTGTGGACCCGGATGTGACTTGGCAGGCGAGCTTATAAGCCACCAGCCCAATTCTTGCCAGGACCTAGAATCGTCCACAATATCGGGGTGCCAACTTGGTACACCCACTCCATTGTAGTGTACTCACCCTTGCTTGAATTCTCACATGCACATGGTCACCAACTTGATATTCTTTAAATCTCCTCTTCCGATCAACAAAGTTATTTTGCCTATCATGAGTAGCTTTTAAATTAGACCGTAATTTTTTTACCATTTCCTCCATTTCATTGAGCATTTCCATTCCTAACCTTAGTTTGTCTTCAGGTCCACCCCAACTTGAGGGTGTGCAGCATTTCTTCCCATACAAGACCTCAAAAGGGCTCATTTTTAATGAGGTATGATAACCGTTATTGTATGCAAACTCAACCAAGTGCAAATACTCCTCCCACTGCGTTGGTTGCTGCATTACATATGCCCTTAACATGTCTTCTACCACCTAGTTCACCCGCTATGTTTGTTCGTCGGTGTGGGGGTGATATGTTGTACTGAAGTTCAGTTGTGTCCCTAATTCTACAAATAATGTCTTCCAAAAGGTCGACGTGAATTTCACATCACGATCTGAAATTATCGTCTTCGAGATTACATGCAATTTAAACACATTCTGCATGAAGATATGGGTAATCTGTACAACTCTATACGTGGATTGCACAGGTATAAAATGTGATTCTTTACTCAATTTGTCCACCACCACCATAATATAATCGTTATTCTTTTTTGTCTTAAGCAGCCCTGTTATAAAATCCATAGAAATGGTTTCCCATTTCCATTCCGGAATGGGTAAGGGTTGTAATAGCGTCGTTGGATGTTGATGCTCTGCCTTAATTTGTTGGCATTCCAAACACCGTGCTAAATACTCGGCCACATTCTTCTTCATACCTGGCCAATAGTACTCTTTTCAAAGCGCAGTGATCATTTTCTGATACCCTGGGTGTCTAGCATAGTGGATGATGTGAAATTCATCGAAAATCAGATTTTTAAGACTATTTTGATTGGGTACATATAGCCTCTTTATGTAATACAACATTCCATCCTCATCTACCTCATAGCCTTGTCGATTCTCCTCGCTAGTATATTGTTGTACTTGCCATTTTATTTGCTGGTATATAGTATCTTGTTCTGCTGCCTTTTTTATCATTTCCTCGAAGGGGATTTTCCATTCGCTAAAGGAAATTTCATACAAACATTGTAATTTCGACTTAAAGCGTCCCCCACCCGGTTTTCTTTCCCCTTCAAGTGTTTGATGTCAAAGTCAAAATCACTTATGAAATCTACCCACCGTGCTTGCCTTGCGTTTAAAGTGGGCTGGCTAAAATAATTGGTCAGACTATGGTGGTCTGTCAGTAATAAAAATTTCCTTCCCATGAGATAATGTCGCCACATATTCAAGGCGTGTATGACGGCTATCAACTCTAAGTCATAAGCATAATATTTCTGCTCATGCTCTTTTAGTTTCCTTGACTCGTAAGCAATTACTTTCCCTTCTTGCATCAACACACCTCCCACACCTTCTTTGTTGGTGTCAGTGCACACCACATAGTCCTTATTAGGATCAGCTATGCTCAGAATGGGTGCGGTGGTGAGCAGGTGCTTAAGCTACTCAAAACTCTTTTGACATTCTAGGGTCCATCTGAATGCTCTTCCTTTTTTTTGTAAGGAAGTGATGGGGTATGATACTCTTGAGAAGCCTTCCACAAATCATCTATAATAACCGGCTAACCCCATAAAGGACCTGATGTATGCTACATCTTTCAGTATAGGCCACTCCATTATGGTCTTTATCTTTTCAGGGTCCACCGTGATCCCTTCCTTTGTGATTATATGACCCAGATACTATATTTCTTCCTTGAAGAAGTTGCACTTGCTGAACTTGGCATGTAAGTGGTGTTCTCGGAGGGTCTGCAGCACCAATCTGAGGTTCTCCTTGTGCTCTTCCATAGTGCGAGAGTATATCAATATATCATCGATGAATATCAACACAAATCTGTCCAAGTATTGATGAAATATGTTGTTCATCAAACACATGAAAGTTGCAGGAGCATTGGTCAGCCCAAAGGGTAGCACCACAAACTCATAATGTCCATACCTTGTTCTAAAAGTTGTTTTAGCTATGTCCTCTTCATTTATCCTGATTTGGTGATAACCTGATCGCAAATCGATCTTGGAGAATACTGTTGCACCTTTCACTTGGTCGAAAAGTTCATCAATTCGAGGCAGAGGGTACTTATTTTTTATTGTCAGTTTGTTCAACTGACGATAATCTATACACATGTGGAGGGTCCCGTCTTTTTTCTTAACAAATTTTACTGGAGCCCCCTAGGGAGACACACTGGGGCAAATATAATTTTTGTCTAACAGTTCCTGTAGCTACGTTTTTAACTCTGTCAGCTCAGGTATACTCATTCTGTAGGGTGGTCGAGATACCAGTGCTGCCCCTACTACCAATTCGATAGTAAAGTCTATATCCCTCTTAGGCGGCAGTCCGAGAATCTCTTCCGAAAACACATCATCAAATTCTTGTATCACAGGGATATTGTCCAACTTGGTTGTCTTATCTTTCGAGTTGGCATAGCCCACTTGAATTACATAAATCTGACACCCCTGCCTAATGCATTTCACTAACTAAGATGTAGCTATTAGCCGAACCTGCACTGGCCGCTTAATTCCTTGCATTTCCTGCCTTGCTCCATGTTCATCCTTATAATAAATAGTCTTTGTTTTGTAGTTGACTAATGACCAGTGCTTTTCTAACCAGTCCATACCAATCAGAACATCATATGAACCAAGGGGAAGCACATTTAAATCTGCCATTACTGGCTGCCCTGCTATTTTTAAGGAGCAGTTATTGACTTTTGCAAGCACCCACCTCTTGGCCCTTGTAGCCAGCTGTACTAGCCACATATTCTTGAATTTGACAGGTTGTAGTTTACAATGTTCTACCACCTTAGGACTAATATAACTTGATGTGGCTCTAGGATCAATTAAAATAGTTACAGTAAGGTCTGAGATTTTACCTTCGAATTCCACCATGGTTGGTTGGTACTCCACCTGACTATCGAACAGTTATCCTAAATCCATGAAGCATCGATAGTCGAGATAACTGTTCGGTTCCCTTTCACTGTGGACAGTTTTTTACATAGTGAGGCCCTCCACAACCCCAACACTGTATTGGAGGTCTTGTTGTCCCTTTGCTGTCCAATCTTTCAGGTTGTTCACCGACTCTGGACTCATTGGTTGGCTTGGATTTGAATGAGTTTTTCTGTATAGTTTTGCTGTTCTACCCCTTGCCAAATCCCTTACTACCACCACTACAATTTACTTTATTGTTCCCAACTTTCTTATTACCTCTTTTATCATTCCATCTTTTACCTGGAACTTCTCCTTTCTATTTACTCTGCTGGTAACAAATATTGGCTTTACATATGGCTTCGTCCATTGTCTTTGGATTGTTAAACTCAATCCTTTCTCGCATATACATGGGTAAACTACTAACAAATCTTTTCACCTTAGCCTTTTCCTCTCTAATATAAGGCACATAACGAAGTAAGGAATTAAAACGGTTGATAAAGTCATGCATGGTTTACTTCCCCAACTGCAAGTCGTGGAATTCCCTTGCCTTTTCGTCATAAAAACGCTCGGTCAGGTATCTTTCTTTGAAGTACCTTTGAAATTTCTCCCAAGTTATGGTCTGTTCGCTTACTCCCTTTATGATCTTAACTTCTTCCCACCACAGGGTGGCTTTTCCCTGTAGTTGGAAAATGGCCAGTCGTGCCTTAAGGTTGTGATCGTATTCATATAACTGGAAATATTTGTTCATATTAATCAACCATGCCTCAGCTGCTTCTTCCTGTTCCCCGTCAAATTGTGGCGGTTTAATCTTACGGAATTCTCCTTTCAACTCTATCCGTTGCCTTTTTGAGGTCTGTTATTCAGATGCATTATTAGACCGTTCCTCCCTCTCTTCCAACCCTTCAGGTTCTGTGTTGTGATTCTGTTCCTGTGACATTCTTTGCTATTCCGTGCTGGGATTAGCTGGCAGCTGGTTCTGTTTGTCGGACAGGATTTTTATAATTCTCTCTTTTTCCATTATTAATCGTGCATTATCTTCATGTAACCAAGCCATTCCATTTTTCAATTCCTGCACTGTATCCAAAATAGCCTAGTTTGTATTCTGAGCTTCCTCTCCGAGTTGTACCCATAGCTCGGGATTACTCTCAAGGCCAGGTACAGGTCCCTGACCCATCGCATACCTGCGCGAAGCGCTGTTGCCTCTTCTCATACTGTCAATCTTCTGGTTTCCTGTCCTTAACACGAGAAAAGTAAATCAACACACTAACTATTTCTTTTCCTTTGAACTGCTCAAATAGGGACAAAAATAAATTATATGTGCTACTCTCTGTTTCAATTTTTCAATTTGTTGTATGTACTATTTTCTGTTTCAATTTGCAATTTTCAATTCCCAGAGACCTCAATTTTGTAACTGGGCTCTGATACCACTTGTAATGTTTCTATCATAAATTTTTTTTTTTATAATTAGTATTACCACAGTATGACTGTGTTCCATCTTAGTGTAGCTGGTTATTTAACATAGTATTTATTGCTCCGGACATTTCTACCATTTTTTGGGCAACCAATTGATGTTTTTCCCTGGTGGTAATAAAGGCTCGGTACTGTCTATTCATAGTTCATTAACCTATTTCAACTTTTGGGAGAAAACACCCAACTACCCATGAACTACAAGTGAATGACTTGGATTGACATCTGGCATTTGTTATTAATTAAACATTGAGTTTGTACGCTTGGTGTAATTCTCATTGCTCTGCCCTGTGCGTGGCACAAGCAGGTTTGATCATCGCAGCCTCCATCCTTGGGCTTGTCACCAGATCAATGGATATCATGGGAATTTACAAATCTATGGTTCAAAGTTTTTCTCGGGATTATGTCACCATATCTTGTTTGATTTGTTGTTTCCTTGTGTTGGCGTCAGCTCCATTTCATTGTTGTTTGTCTTTCCGCGACTCGTTCGGCTACTATTCCAGATTCCAGAATGGTTTAGAAACTCATGGAGAATAGACTATGGCATCTACTCATTCTAGTGGAGTCCCAGGTAAGTACTCCAGTTTTTAGTATTAGAATTTTTCTACCATTGAACTTTCCCTTAGACGGCATCTTTCCTAACCCTGTCTAACTAATGGATTATTATGGTTTGATTGTAGGGCCCCTCTTTAGGAATCTGGAGCTGTTCGCTAAGGTTACATGGTCGTCACTTACCAGACTCACTGCCAAATCTCCAGGTAAGAGGTTATCTGCAAATTGAGGGTTTTTCAGCTAAATTTTATTTCCCTGCATACAGGCAGGTTTTCTTAGTTCCACTGAATTCCTAAGTTCTCTCACAGACAACTCACAGTCTTTTAAGTTTAGAGGCCTAATAATGTTATCAATTGTGTTCCATGGAAGTTTGAAACCCTTGCACGACATTTGCGTCGAGGGTTTGCCTCCAGTATGGGGCTCAGAGAGTGACTGTTTCAATTGAATCAATGCTTTAATACTTGCCAAGGTTCGACCCCGTGGCAGACCTGGTTGTTTGTAAATTTCGATGTACCTAAGAACTATTTGAAATACTAGTCATGTTCCAGTTAATTTACTGTTCTTTTTATATATCCATTTTACATGTTCAAATATGCATATAACTCAAGGGATTTTGAATCTGGTTGGCTATCAACTGAGCTATGGTTGTTATATATATATTCATGGGTATTTTGGATCATAGTTTCTTGCTTGAAGTAAATATTACGACTATAACAACTTCCATCAAGTCCTCTGTTTGTTCTTTTTATGGGATATAAAGAGGTTCCGGAAACCCGCTTCATCTTACTATTTCAAATAATTTCCAAGGATATAGTCCTTATATAAATAATAATATATATATATATAAATATAATAATATAAATATATATATATATTCCCTTGTTTTCTCCTTTAAACAGTTGATAAGATTAGTCATAGCCTCGTACTGTGCATCAATTGTTCCTTGTATTTCGCAGATAGCAGAATTTGTTGAAACGAATTTTTTTCCCCACAGTCTTGATGGTGTCTACTGTTATTGTTATGAGAATATTCAACATGATATCAACTAAATTTATTTTGGAGTTCTGAATATCCAATTGTTCGTCAGTCTGCGAAGGAATGTTTATTTAAATCGATAATGCACTTAAGTCTTTTCTTTTCTTGAGAATGTCACTCTACCGCAGTTTCCTACCATGCTCATTTATCTAACTCGGTTGTTGCCAATTTAACACGTCAGGCCCTTCTACTGCCCATGCCTCCAAGATGGAATGTCTTAGGGTTTGGTTGTCCATTATCGCATCTGCAATTCTATCGAATGCATGTATATCTAAATAGATATTTTTTATTTTATTTTATTTTATTTAATATAGTATCAACTTGAGATTTTCTACACGGCCGAATTACTCAATGGAGGGAAAACATTTTTGTGAGGTCATTAACTAACCACCCCCCCCCCCCCCCCCACCATTAAGGATTTCTCTGTCGAATAGGGATTTCATGTGGTCCAAGCATTTTATGACCCTACGAACGTTCTGCGGTGACACTGTTATGAACAGTTTCTCCATAACCTATGAGGGTTCTAGCTGTACTACCCTTTCTCATTTTCTTTTTAAATGTGGATAACAATTAATCTCTCTATCACCATTATTTCTAAGTTTCCCCTTTGGTTTGAGAGTTATAGCTGCACTAAATTTCACTGTTACGAATCTCGAATTATAAATGGCACAAACTTAATTAATGGCACCTCAGTGGTAATTTCCATAACTGTATGCTCGTTGCTTTAGTCTGACTGCAAACGAATTGCTCATCTCTGCTTCTTGTGTCGTTGTGCTCTGAATAGTTTTACAGAAGTGAAACTTTCTCTTGTCCTCTACTTCCAATTTTCCAGCCAACCTCGAGATTCATCTTTCAGGACCAAAATCTCTCCCCCGTGCTCTCTTGCAGGATCGTTGTCCTTGGCAAGATATCGACACATAGTGCCTGGCTATCTCGTCCTTACCAAACTTAGCCATCTACTCTATTTTTTCTTTTTCTCTGCCTGTCTCTATAGCGTAGACTAACCCCCCTTTCCCCCTTCTCCTCTCAGAACTTTCCTAGTTAGGGGAGGTGGTTAGGGTTGCAGTTCACTGCAATCATTTTTCCCCAACTTCCCTCTCAGAAGTTGTCAGTTTTCTCCAAGAAAACATTTCTTGTTTATTAATGAAATAATAAAAATATTATTAAATTCCAAAACAGTAATTAATGTCATATTCAATTTTTAACCACAATAAAGTCAAATCTTAAATTTTTCTGGGGCATTACAAAATAACTATATTTTTTGTTCGTTACATTTTCAAAATATTTTAGATAATGATATTGGATTGTAGTTTTAAAATTTATGTTTTTAAATTAAGAAATTTAATAAATAAACAAGTTTATATTCATTTTAACCATGTATTTAGCAAGTTTAGAGGGATTAATTTATTAAAGGTAAAACTTCTTTTAAAATGAATATTTTGTATTTATATGTATATTTTTTAGTTTTTTAAAATTGTATTTTTGAATAATTATTTCAAAATTCAAATTGACTAGAAAGTAAATGTCAAAAAAGGTAAAACTGTAGAAGACTAAGACTAAGACTAATTTGTTGGGTTTATAATATTAATAATCTCATTGGTTTATTAATCTCTTCGGTTGAAAATGTTAATTGTTAATTGGTTTTAAAATGTTAATTGTTAGTGTTTATTAACCCATGTGTTTTTAATAATGATTCATTAGGTTTGTTGATCTTTTAGGTTTAAAATATTTATCCCTTAGGTTTAGTAATTCATTAAGTTTATACTATTTAACTTTTAGGTTTATTTGTCATTTATATTTATAATATTAATGATTTCTTAGGTTTAATTCCTTCGATTGCTTAATCGGTTGAGATAAAAATATTAATTTTGATGTTATTAATATTTTCGAATCAATATTTAAAACACAAGGGATTAATAAACTTATTAATTAATTAAACACTAATGTTTAAGGTTTAAAACCCTTAAGTTTAAATTTTCACTTTTATAATTATTATTATTAAATTATATATAAATGTTTAAATTATATATATATATATATATATATATATATATATATTATATATATATATATTATAATGTAATAATTAAATATTTTAGTTTAATATATAGATTAATTTATTAACAAACTCTTAAATAAATATATAAATATCATGAATAATATATTAATAATTATGAGGTTACATAATGTTGAAGTAAATACAATTATGCATTAGTAATAAGTTAATTGGTATTTATTATTCGTATGTCTATTCATATATTTATAGTTTTAACTATATATTATATATATTAAATATATTAGCAATATTTAATGTAATTTAATCATTATATTAGATAATACAATAATGTTAATATAATAAAAATATAATTATTAAATAAAAAATAATATGGCTTTATTATTTATCTAGTTATTAATATAAAAATAATTAACTTTTAATAAAAATTTACAAAACAAATTTATGTTGTGGGTATTTAATGTTGTGAGTGATCCATTATATGAAATACATTAATACAATATAGTTATACTAATTAATAAATTATTTAACTATTTCATACTCTAAATAATTTTAATTTTGTTATCCTATTTAAATGGAAAAAATTGCTCTTATAACATTGATTTTGGCTCTTTCTGAACGAATAGTATAATCACTCGACTCACCAAAAAAAAGCAACCAAGTTGACCTTGGGATTGCTCATGAAAGTTGCTGAAATGTAAAATGCCTAACGAAAAATGGAATCAGAATGTTATCACGTGGCTCCCGTTTCCTTCCCATCTTCCTTTGCTTTCGCAGTGCCTGACTTTATGTATATTTGCGTTGTTTAACTTCCGATCCAGGCAATTGTTCTTCAAATTTCATCCATCTTCATATCACACATATTTCATACGATGAAAATTTCCAAAAAAAATCCGATGTTTGATTCCATTTCAACTCACAATTCGGCTAAAGACTAGATTCTCAGGTGTCATTATCTCATAAGTTCGTCCCAATAATCACATGCAATCCGTGTTTGAATAACCCATTGGTCCATAAGTTTATACAAATGTTTTACTTTGCATATTAACATTTGAAATACAACAATTCACAAGTTGATATTTATAAATATTAATTGAAGTTTAAGGTGTGCTTTTTTTTCACTCATGGAGAAATTGCAAGAAATTTGAAAGCTTAACGAGAATAAACTGAGATTTTATTTTTCCCTCCAGAGGAATTCCAATATTTTTAGAGAATTTCTCCTGGTTCGAGTAAATTGACCTCCAATTTCCTGGATAGAATGTTTTCGGTTAAATGCAGAGCCATTTCTGAGTTAATTGTGTTCCAGTTTCATGAATATGTGGGTTTATGTTAGATGCAAAGTTATTAGGATATTTATTAAAATAAATTTATTTTAAATACTGATCTAATATGAGTTTAGAAAGATTTAATTTTTTCACATGTAATTTTTTTTTGATGAGTTTATATTATTTAAATGTTTTGTATAGTTATTTAATTTTTTCTATTTTTATTTTGGCTAATATGAACAAAATTTCAACTTTGATGACTGACAGGTTACAAACCATATTGGACTGTAAAATGAGCTTCTAACCTCAATAATTAAGTTCAATAATTAATTACCATTCTTACTTCTTCAGGTTAAAGATGCAGTGCAAGAGGATTGTAGTATCCCAGAGAATATTTTAGCAATTTGATGAATAAAAGAAAAGCTAAATAATTAAATTTTGGCTGCAGCCTAATTGTTATTTTGGAGGTCTTTTAGGCATATATCTAAGTCAAATTTAAATCTATTAGAATCACTGTTTCATCTGTAAAACTCTGCATAATCCTGGTGTGCTGAAAGTTTTTGAGCTTTGAATTCATTTATACATTCAAGAACAAATTTTAAATGACTAAAAACTTTATTAGAAAAAAATATATTTTGCAGATTTTGGTCAAAAACTCTAAAACAAATAATACTTAGACAATACTACAACTACCTAAAATATTAATAAATATGTTTAATATACATCGCTATCAACATCATTTTTATACCCAATTAAGCTGTGAAATTTATATCTATTATTACAACAGTATAAAACATTAATAAATGTGTTTAATATACACTATCTGCATCATTTTCCTATCCCAATTTACCAGCCAAACTTATTTTTTTATTGTTCTTTGGGCTTGTCCACGTGGCCAGCTGTCCCATCTCCTCCGTTGTCGTCTGTCTACACAAACTCATGAAAAATTTGCAATGGAGAAACTCCTACCAACATGTGTATTTTCATTGTACCTCAAAGTTCACACCATCTGTATCGGCCAACAAAATTCTCAGTGCTCACATGCCATCCCGCGTTGTTTTCATGCAATCCAGTACCACTTTTTTTTTAATCCATTCTCCCTCAGCTTTCAGAATGAAACCAGGGAATATTTCCATGGCCTTTGGACAGGGATCCGACGAAGAAATCCGCAGTGGCCACATGCCATCGAGGGTTGTTTTCTTTACCCATTCTTGTCTTTCAAAGTAGAAATCAGGCCGTAAACTGCAAGGTTCAAATACCTTTTAATGGTATTGTCTTCGTCACCCACTCTGGTCTTTGAAAGAAAAATCAGGGAGTAAACTGAACAGGTTCAATTAAAAGTAGTAATTAGGGAGTAAACTGAACAGGTTCAATTAAAAGGGTTCAAGAATATAAAATATAAAAGGAATTAGCCCCAAGAGTTAGTTTAGTTGGTCAAAAACAGTGCCTCACTATTGAGAGGTCACACGGTAGAATCCATCCCAAGCCCTTGGGGTCAGGTCTTGCAGTAGGCAGAGGGGCGATTTAACCTAGCTATAGCCCAGATTTTTCTGTGGACTTAGGGATCACTCACTGACCAAGGTGCTCTTGAACCACATGCAAAAGAAATATAAAAGGAATTATCATTGACTAACCAAGGTGCTCCTGAACCACATGCAAAAAAAAATATAAAAAAATTATTGTTTCAATTAAAAGTAGAAATTGTGGAGTAAACTGAACAGATTCAATTAAAAGGGTTCAATTACCTTTTAGTGGAATATAAAACGAATTATTGTTCGTTAGCATGTATACTGATGGAACTAAAGTGTTAGGTTAAACAGAATGTGAATTTAGAGGCGTTATTGAACTACACAACCCAAGGATTGTGAGAGTGGATAGCGGGTAAACATCCTTCACAGCAAAATTCAATGTAACTTATGTGGATACGGAGAGTGCAAGGATGGCGCTGGTCAGTAATTCTTATTATACCTTTCGAAAGGCCCCATGAATTTGCTCATATAAATGATATTGCGGAGTTATTTATCTAGATTTTGGGGATGTTTAATTTGTAGGTTTTAAAGTAAGAATAAACACTTACTTTATTCATTTACATAGATTTTGGCTCTGGTTTCCATCAGGTTTCCCTTAGCCAAGACTATATGACTGTTGCCGACAATTTTGTCTTTTGTTTCAAAATTTTACTATTATGTATCGATTCTACCTTTATTGATTACTTGGATCATCCCTTGTTACATTGCCAGATCATACCACTGTGTAAGTCAAATTTTCAACAAAAGCCCTATAACTATAAAAAAACAAAAAATTGTGGTCACAATATCAAGAAAAAGAGAGTACCTATGCAGAAAAGCCTACTGTAGACAGTGTGTCTGGCTCGCTCTTTTGATCTCTGTAAATATGCGCTATGGATGCCCTCCTGGAATTTCTCTAGAGAAAATTGATCTTATCTTTCCAGTTAGAGAGCATGGGTGTTTCCAACTTGTTCCTAATAGTGATCTCCCCAATAATCACTTTTGAGTTTCCAAAAATGTTGATTTCCACACTACCAAGTCACTTTGAGCCAAAAAGAACTTCCCACAGCGCAAGAAGCCGGGCTCTTGTATTTTTGTGTCTGCCACTGAACCTGTAGAAATAATAAAAATCTCTTGGACCCAAGTAAATGACCATCCCACTGCCACATGTCTAGAAAAATATAACCCCATCTAAAAATACCCACATGAAAATTTGCCCAAAATAGTTGTCGTGCTAGAAATACTCCTAGGCATCTTTTCGTCATGAAATCCCCATCTCCTGAAAAAAATCCGTGATCTTGAAGCATGTGTTCCTCACCTCTGGCTTCGCTTGCTCAAAAATACTAGCATTCCTTTGCTCTCCATATATCCCATAGAACATAGGACATATGAAATCCCCGTCTCCTAGAAAATCCGTGATCTTGAAGCATGTGTTCCTCACCTCTGGCTTCGCTTGCTCAAAAATACTAGCATTCCTTGCTCTCCATATATCCCATAGAACATAGGACATAGAATAGTAGGGCCTTGTACGACTTATACTCCACGAACCATTGTTTTAATCTAACCCAATTCCAGACTTATCCCAAGAGGCTTATAGATTAGCATATTAAAGGTCCCTAACCAGACAGCAACTGACAATGCACAGTGCAGAAATAGATGGGTCACATCTTCATCGTGTGCTTGACATAATCCACATCGACCCAGGCCTGGAAGCCCCTTGTATGTTTGCAGGTTTGCCACAGTGAGGAAGCCGTTCTAAACTATGATAACTTCGTTAAATTGGGCAACAATTAAAGCAATAATTTTTATTTTTTATTTTTTTTTTTATTTTTTTTATTTTTTTTCCAGAT
>APFE031045858.1:34018-88730 GCA_000404065.3 Pinus taeda
ATTTCTTAATATGGAATTTAATAGTTTCAAAGTATTAACTCTTTACCAATAAATAAATATTAATCATTTTACTAAAAATAATTATTAGTCATTTTATATAAATGTGTCAATTTTGAGTTATTATTTGCATTTACATTCTACCTAATAATGGAGGTGGCATCACTTTAAGAATCTTTAAAATATTTTAAAATAGTGTCTTATTGATATTACTTCACGGCGTCTTATTGATATTACTTCGTTGGAAGCACCACATTTACCTTTTTAATATTGGGAATTTCAATTTTGAATTTATGAAATTGATTTTTGTTCTGCAATTTAATAAAAAATAAAAATTATTGCTTTTGCTCTTAATTTTAATAAATTAATTTTTTTGTTTAAAAAAAAAAAAATTACTATTTCCAAAAAAAGTTATATAGCATCAACGTCTCAGTTATTTTGAATTTTAAATAGCTAAAAGAAATGCATAAATTAAAGAAAAATTTGAAAAGTTGTTTTCAATTAATTTTTTTTTAATTGATTTTTTATTCCACTTAAATTAAATACTTTATTATATAATAGAGACACTATTCTAATTTTTAATATAAAACCACAAAGAGAGTAGAAAAGTAGAAAAGAGATATGAATATATATTTGGAAAGATAACTTAAAATAGTTTGGTTTAATTATGTTTTACAAAAGTAATAAAATTTTAGATATAGTAATATATTACATGTTATTGGAAAAATTATTATTTTAAATTACATTTTATAAATGAATATTTTAATTTCATTATAATTTATAAATTAAATATTTTTATTGTTTTTTTTTGAAGAAATTGGAAGAGAAAATAAATGTTGAAAATTTCACTCTTTTTTTAAGTGTATTGGGCTCATGGCTTGTATTCATTGAGTAAAATGGTGTATGTGTAATTGAAAGGACTGCATTTCATGTTTATAAGATGTATAAATAAAGTTTAATTTTATGATCAATTAATTTTAATTGCCAAATTTAAGATGTTAAATTTTCATATACACAATTTTGTTAAAAAATACATTTAAATATGCATGTATAGTGTATGTACTTGTATACATAAATTTGTTTAGCTCTACTAGTAACTTTTAAAATATCAAATTAATATTCACCCAAAGAAATATTTACTTTATTTTACTTTTACTATTTATGACTAGTAGCTTTGCAACTTTAATTATTGGATAAGAGTAGGCAATGTTTCCACTATAAGATTACAATTCAAAAAAGCACAATGGTTTAATAGTGTAATTTTTTGGAAAAAAATCATTCAAGAATTCACGAAAGATATCTTGTAGTACAAGAAAAAATTTACCATGAATGCTCAAACAACGTTTACTATAATAAAATATGAAAATATGGTGTAGGTATAGTGTAGTTAAAATCCAAAAAAAATTAATGTAATGAACCACAATCTAAATAATAGGTGGAATATGTTTTGCGTATCTACAATAGGTTACTTTTCCGATCAAGAGGTACTAAGGGTATGCAAATTTTATTTGAAACTTTCATTAGTCACATGATATTTATGCAAGCATGAAGCTTGCAATGTTTCAAAATATAAGAACTATCAAAACATCTCAACCATGAGATTCCTTGTAATGGATTGTTCCACCAATCTTCACATACAATCCCAAAGAGAGTAAACATCCAAAGCATTCAAAGAAAAAAGAGATAATTTTTTTTTAAAGGACTCTAGACATTATCATTCTAGCATATATGCTAACCATTGTAGGCTTCAAAAGCTCTTGAGTCAATTCCTAACTAATTTATTTGATCACGTAGTGGAACTTTTGAAACAATGGGGATTTTATTTTTTGTTGCCATTACACTAAATGAAAAAGTAGTGTAGGTATGTGCATCATAGGGTCTATCCCTATATATATATACAATGTAGTATAATAAGTGGCCCATATTTTAACATAACCTCGTAGCCATCTATAGTTAGGTTTAGGGTTTTTGCATGCCTCAATCCTTAATCAATATTATGGTTTGGATCATCTATAATATTGTTGAAAATCAACACAACACTAGCTCTATGTGTGACTGATAGGAATTGATGTGGCATCCACTGAATGCCATGATGTTTAATAGGATAGGTCAACTTATAGAGGGCATGACTTATACATGTGAACTCTAATTGAGGCAATTTCTTTAGTGTTTGAATTCCTTTAGTATATAGAATAAATTTGAGGAGTTGACTCTATCATTGGAAAATTTTCATTACAAAATGTGTCATTGTATGCCTAAAATTAGCGTTGGAAGTTTTTAATCCTAAATAACCACCTAGGACCTACCCTTAGAATGGACCTAAAAAACCAATTCCACCAATTTTTCCACTTATAAAGTATAAAGTTAGATGAACATTATATTATCAATAGAAATTGTAGCCCTTCCCCTCTTTGGTATACCTTCATAGTTGGTTGTAATGCTAGCATCCATTTTTTCTTTCGTGCATCAATCCATTTCGACGAGTTATCTAGAACAAATGTACATGAGATAATAGTTGCATTTTCTTCATACACATTCATTTCCAGAGGGTCTACATTCTTGGTTGCTTCCTTATCACTATCTGAGTGATTGATTCATGAAAGCACTCGTGCCCACTCATTGGTGAGTTCGAGATAATTGTTGTGTTTCATTCATGCCTATTCACGGGGTGAACCCCAACATCATAAGAATGAGACATATTTACCTATGGTTGTGGTCAGGCTGAAGGACCTACTTTGGTTGTGGATGTTTTTTGTTGCTACTTGACTTATTGGTTGGTAACTAAAGGTCATTTGGAACCCTTTGTAGCTTTCAGATCTTGCCACTCTTAGGTCTTTTTCATGTCAGCCAAAGGGAGAAGCAACCCTTGAGAAGAAGGGTAGGCATTCTATAGATGACCAGGATGTTAGCAGATCCTACAATGGAAAGATGTGTTCTCATATTTGAGTGGTTATGAATAAAAAACTCCCCTCTAATTCAAGAGGCTTTTATTAGGTAGTCCCTTGCTTATGTCAATTTCAACACGTATATGTGTGAAGGTTACAATACCCTTTGCAAGAATGTTTGTGTTGATTTTAATGAATAAGCCTAGGGAATTACCAGCATCGACAAGGATATCTTAGTGTAGCAGGTGAAGAGGCAAATTTGGGAGTTGAACCCAAATACGATTTGGGAGTTTAAACCAAACAGGATTGTCCAAATCTGAGTTGATTGATCTGTCCTCGATTGTACCATAATCATAGAGAAAATTTATATCCTCATGTTTTCGGCCCCCGTAAAGGAGGTACAAAAAGATAGATGGGATTCCAGTTTGTGTTTCAATCGTAACTACAAGGGAAGAGAAAATATCGACAACTCACACCTACAAATAGAAATATCCTCATGGGAGGGGCCTCACAAATACTGAGAAGGTCAATAGATCAAAAGCACTAGCCTTGAAGGTGGAAAAGGAAGAACCCAATTGCAAAAACTTATCTAAATCTATCTTTTACTAACAAGAATTGGAGAGAGAGGGGGCCTACAACAAACCATCAGAGAGAAGGCCAATGGCCACATGAATTGTGATATCATCAATGGAATATGCAAGATCAAAGTTCATAGCAGTAGAGAAAGGTATTTGGTAGCAGTAGCATTAATAGTGATAGAGGTCGAATTGAAGGAGACAATCAGAGAATTAGGGTCAGCCTCGGTAGTGGTGGTAACAACAATGATAGAGTTCGGTTTAGGGTCATTAATAGGTGAATAAGGGTTATCCATCATATCCCAAATCCTCCATAAAGTACTATTAACAATCGTAACCTCTGCTTCAATCATAGAGATCCGTTTGATTTCAATTGTAGGTGAAAGAACTATTGGTACAACAACCATTTTTAGTCATGATTCCAAGCTAGAGTTTTTCAGATCGAGTTATAAATTCAATAAGATTTTCATTTCTAAACCAAACTTTAAACCTTATTGCTTCTATAATTTCCTAATTTAATGTGTGAGCCTTAACTTATTGCAATAATGATAACTTGGGAATCAAGTGATGGAGAGCCATGTTGTGCTGGAATGAAACTAAGATGGCTTGTATCCTCGTACCCTCTTTTCCCTTTCCCATGTACATGCACCTACTTCCCTCTCCATTTGTCTACTATCTTCCTATGCATCCCTAAAACCCTATACTTGATTTCCTATTTTTTAAAAGGCTATAATTTTTTTAGTTTTCATTAACAAAAATAAATAAAAAATGTAATAGATATTTAAAAATATTGACAATATAGATGTTATATATCTCTTAAAAATCTATAAATTTTACAATTTAATTGCCATCAATTGATAAAACATGTAACACTATTTTTAAAATATTAACTATATATATTTTAATTTTTTTAAGATATGTAAGGGTGGAAAGTGTGAGTGGAATAGTTATAGATCTTGAGAGAAAAATAGTATCCACATTTTCATAGGGATTAGGAAGAGTTACTATAACTAGGAAAAACCTTATTCACCATGTAAGGTATATTGATTGAAAAGGAGGAAAGCATCAACTTGTTGAAAATTTTGGAGATTCCATGGCCATTATCAAAGCCATGATTGGTTTGTGATGCTCGAGGACAAGAACTTAAAAACATTATCATTAGGTTTAAAAATGATTCCAATTTCCTTTCACGTTTCCCTTATTTCCATGTTAAAATGCACCTCAGTTATCCAGCAGAAAAGTGGGATAACTTAACATCATACCTTGAGATTGGAATATTATTGAAAACAACGGGTAGTGCTATATGTTATATCTCATACTTCTAATTTTAGGTTGATTGCTTCACATCACATGTATTCACTCAAGAGTGAGGAGATAGTTCGTGATTCCAATTGTATCAATTTTGGGGGATTGATGAACCCTTTATAGTATTTTAATAATGTATAATTAATTTTGGTTATGGCTATTAAAACTATTCATGGGAGTTGGCATCAAAGTGTTCCATGAAAATCGAATATTCCCCAGCCTTTTGTATCATTTTAAGCAAAACATCACTCAACAAAGGTTCTTTATGTGTTAAGGAAAAACAAAGAGATATTTTTCAGTGCCCTTAATGCTGACATCACTTTGGAAACATGATGGAATCTTAAAATGACATATATATTTTACTCATTATTGGAAGAAATGCCAAGGTAGAAAAGGTGTTGGAGCCATGAATTTGAACAAGTCATGTAAAATTGCATGGCAAAAATTATCAAGAATAATATGATGGGTATTACCATAATTAATTCCTTATTATGAACGAGAATTCTCACATGTACAAATCATGGCAACATGGTCGTTTCTTCAATTTCGATGAGTATTAGTATACTCCCCAAGGGGAAACACTACAATATATATTGAAGGAGAACTCTAGTTGTACATAATTCCCCATCAACCAATATTCCATGTCCAACAAGCTTTTCTTAAAAAAAAAATTGCATAATGAATCAACCAACAACACTTGTTCTAGGTAACATTTTTGTTGTTCCAATTAATTCAAAGAAAATATTCTCTGATGAACTTTGGATTTGAAATTTAATATGATAATTTTTTTGTGTCAGGAATGGGGATTTGAGAAGCTAGTATCCAAAAGTATGAAGAAAGGCATAAAGAGGTATTTCAAATACAAAACATAGGCAAGAAATGTATACACAACAAGTGCTCACATGTTTAATTCTTTGAGGTTGGTAAAACAAGCATAAGACTAAGGGTTTGATCATATTCTACCATTATCATGACATTATCTCTAGTAGAGATACTTGAAAAAAAATTGAAGGAATCAATGAGAAATAACATGAATTTGGTGGAAGGCATAATTTTTCTCCATCCATTAAAAATATTGAGAGAGATATGTTGGGATTTGAGCTTATATCCATATTGCAATCAACAACCCATTTCAATATATTTCTAGAAAAATATACGACCAAGTTCAACTTATGAGGGAAAAATCATTTCAAACAATTTTCATTTGAATAAATCTAAAGCCCCCTCTATGAATCTGATTCCTTGTACTTTCCATATTTCAAACCTCCTAGATTTGTGTAAGGACTTCCTCATTTCCAATAACTTGGTTACACAAGGGCTTGCGAACATGATTTTTTCCAATTGTGCTACCACCCATGGACTTGTCGGCGATCCATTAAAACAATTTTACTTTAATTAAATAAAACTTGTGGCTGCCAAAGTATATCGTGTGGTGTAGAAGGACCAATCTTTATGCATGCTAGGGGCACTATGTTAAAAATTGTTCTTATTTACCAAATTGCGATTTCTCACCATGAGCTCATTTTAACCCAAAAAACCCACAATTAAATTCATTTCAACTAAAACAAACTGTGATTAAATTGTTGGAAATAATACTGAGAGGGGGGGTGAATAAGTATTATCAAATTCTTTTCAATATGCCTTCATTAATTTATTGATCATTAACTTGTGTATAATAATGAGCATGAAACAATAAAAACAGATAGTCACACCAAAGAACACCAAATATAAGGTGGAAACCCAATGTGGGTGAAAACCACCTGCTGCAATATGTCTCTATCTTCTTTCAATTAGAAACCTCTTTTACAATGATTTTGTACTGGTGCAGTCCTTTACCAGTACGCAGGCTGCAACCTGGAGAGAGCTACAACTCTCTCTCGTTTTCCAGTCTCTCCTCGAAGGGAGCTACAACCCCCTACTTCTTTTCTTTCAAGGATCACTTTTCATAAATTTTCAAACTGGATCCAAGAATATCAAATAATCATCAAATACATGTAAATCATCCAAACTCCTTATACACTCGACCAAGAATCACCCAGCTTCTCACAATGCTGTAAAAAGAAAGATAGTACCAGAAATATAAACCCAGAACTCTGCTGCAATAGATAAAAGACAATCAACAATTGTTTCAAGATAAAACCGCAACTTCACCAACAGGGGCCTGCGTATATCCGCAGCTCTTCTGAGACAGAACTGCGCAGATCCGCACTGGTTGTTCTTCTGCTCTGCAAACTTTTCTTCAAATCCGCACCTTCACTTTCGACTTACTGCGTATACCCGCACTGTGCCTTCTTCAAGCCTGCGTACCTCGCACTTCGTCCTTTTGTGCGCTGTGTGTGCTCCGCACTGTCCCCTCTACTGTACTGCGTACCCCGCACTGCGCCTTTAACTATGTTCCGTACCTACGGACTGCGCCTTTGACTGCACTGCGTACCCACGCACTGCGCCTTCGGATCACCTGGGGACTTCTGATTAGGGCCAAATTTTCAGTATATCAATGTGCCACAGTCAGTGAGATCCACGATCTGTTCATGTGCCCGAGAGATCACGACATGCCCATAGATCCACCTTAAGTTAAGTTATCTCCTTGAATTAGATCTAGCTTTTAAGAATCAATCACCCAAGATTTCAGATCTTTAGATATTCAATTGAAAGATACAAAACCAAGTGATCTCCTTCCCTATTTATAGACAAGCCCTTATTCACACCATGGGATAAAACCATCGATAACAAATACAAGGGATCCAAACCGGGGCTAAAATAGATCCTATACCACGGGCCAAAACCATAGCATCAGCAAAAGGCGGGCTACATACCACGAGCCAAACATAAGAAACCCCACGTGAGCGCGCTTCACTGCCTTGAAGTGTGTGCACTGGGGTCTGCACCTTCTGAATGGATAACCTGTGGGTATGACCACACCTTCTGCACAGTGAACCTGCGGGTCCGCACCTTTTGAACCATTCACCTGCGAGCCTCTTAATTTCCATCATTTTGAGAGCCTGAACAGACCATTGCCATTTGAGTGAGTTGCCATCAAGTACAACATCTGTATCATAGAGTCATACCAGAATCATAATGCCAACAATCTCCCCCTTTGGACTTGATGGCAACCTCAAGATCCTTAACGTCATTCTCCCCCTAAGAACATGCTCCCCCTAAGAATCATAATCCACCAACACCATAAACGACCATAGAGACATATTTCAGCTATGTTTAGATTAGCATCCATGTTCTCCTTCTATGCTACCATAATGCCAACAATGCATTATATGGTCCCCCTGAACCTGTACCATTCGATCTTCGACCAATCCGCAAACCATCACTGTTACACAAAAATATCGTCACCTTCATTATTTGCAGTCGATGTAGGTCTATCACCACCTATACCAGCTTCCTAAGCAAGTCTCAAACCTTAGCTCTTCAAAACAAGCTTTAGAAATGAGAGAAAGACATCAAAAAAGCAATGTAACTCTTGTTCCACACTTTCTCTTACTTTTGCCTGTGGACCCGCACCTTTTGTTCAAGTTATCTGCGTAATTATACGCTCTGTATGTAAAGGGGAGGGTGCGTACCCTTGTAAATATGTGGAGAAGATTAAATTTAAATATGTAATGTCTCTATCATAATTTTTTTTTTTATAATTGGTATTACCACAGTATGACTGTGTTCCATGTCAGCGTAGCTGGTTATTTAACGCAATATTTATTGCTCCGTCCATTTCTACCATTTTCTGGGCAACCAATTGATGTTTTTCCCCAGTGGTAATAAAGGCTCGGTACTGTCTATTCATAGTTGATTACCCTATTTCAATGTTTGGGAGAAAACACCCAACTACCCGCGAACTGCAAGTGAATGACTTGGATTGACATCTGGCATTTGATATTAATTAAACACTGAGTTTGTGCGCTTGGTGTAATTATCATTACTCTGCCCTATGCGTGGCATGAGTAGGTTTGATCATTGCATCCTCCATCGTTAGGCTTGTCACCAGATCGAAGGATATCATGGGGATTTACAAATCTATGGTTCAAAGTTTTTCGCGGGATTATGTCACCATATCTTGTTTGATTTGTTGTTTCCTTGTGTTGGCGTCGGCTCCATTTCACTGTTGTTTGTCTTTTCGTGACCCATTCAGCTACTGTTCCAGATTCCAGAATGGTTTAGAAACTCCTGGATAACAGACTATGGCATCTGCTCATTCTAGTGGAGTCTCGAGTAAATACTCTGGTTTTGAGTATTAGAATCTTTCTACCATTGAACTTTCCCTTAGATGGCATCTTTCCCAACCTTGTCTAACTAATGGATTATTGTGGTTTCATCGTAGGGCCCCTCTCTAGGACTCCGCAACTATTCGCTAAGGTTGCATGGTGGTCACTTACCAGACTCGCTACTAAATCACCGGGTAAGAAGTTATCTCCAAGTTGAGGGTTTTTCAGCTTAGTTTTATTTCCCTGCATACAGGCAGGTTTTCTTAGTTCCACTAAATTCCTAAGCTGTCTCACGGATAGCTCATAGTCTTTCGAGTTTAGAGGCCTAAGAATGTTATCAGCTATGTGCCATGGAAGGTTGAAACCCTTGCGCGATGTTTGTGTCGAGGGTTTGCTTCCAGTATGGGGCTCAGACAGTGACTGTTTCAATTGAATCAATTCTTTAATAATTGCAAGGTTTCGACCCCGTGTCGCACCTAGTTGTTTGTAAATTTCGATGTACATAAGAACTTTTTGAAATACTAGTCATGTTCCAGTTAATTTACTGTTCTTTTTATATATCCATTTTACATGTCCAAATATGCATATGACTCAAGGGTTTTTGAATCTGGTTGGCTACCAACTGAGCTATGGTTTGTTATATATATATATATATATATATATAATATATATATATATATATATATATAATATATATATATATATATATATATATATATATATTCATGGTATTTTGATCATAGTTTCTTGCTTGAAGTAAAGATTACGACTATAACAACTTCCGTCAAGTCCTCTGTTCGTTCTTTTTATTTGGGTTATAAAGAGGTTCCGAAAACCGCTTAATCTTACTATTTAGGAGAATTTCAAAGGATCGTAGCCCTTATATAATATAATATATATATATATATATATATATATATATATATATATATATATATATATAGATTTCCTTGTTTTCTCCTTTAAACAGTTGATAAGATTAGTCATAGCCTCGTACTGTGCATCAATTGTTCCTTGTATTTTGCAGATAGCAGAATTTGTTGAAACGAATTTGTTTTCCCCACAATCTTGATGGTGTCTACTGTTATTATTATGAGAATATTCAACATGATATCAACTAAATTTATTTTGGAGTTTTGAATATCCAATTGTTCGTCAGTCTGAGAAGGAATGTTTATTTAAATCGATAATGCACTTAAGTCTTTTCTTTTCTTGAAAATGTTGCTCTACCGCAATTTCCTACCATGCTCATTTATCTAAGTCGGTTGTTGCCAATTTAGCATGGCAAGCCCTTCTACTGCCCGTGCCTCCAGGATGGAATTTCTTAGGGTTTGGTTGTCCATTATCGCCTGTACAATTCTATCGAATGCATGTATATCTGAATATATTTTTTTATTTTATTTTATTTGATTTAATACAGTATCAGCTTCAGATTTTCTACATGGACAAATTACTCAATGGAGGGAAAACATTTTCATCGGGTCATTAACTAACCTCCCCCCACCTTTAAGGATTTCTCTGTCGAACAAGGATTTCATGTGGTCCAATCATTTTATGACCCTACGAATGTTCTGCGGTGACACTGTTATGAACAGTTTCTCCATAACCTATGAGGGTTCTAGCTGTACTTCCCTTTCTCATTTCCTTTTTAAATGAGGATAACAGTTAATCCCTCTATCACCATTATTTCTAAGTTTCCCCTTTGGTTTGAGAGTTATAGTTGCACTAAATTTCACTGTTACGAATCTCAAATTATAAATGGCACAAACTTAATTAATGGCACCTCAGTGGTAATTCCCATACCTGTCTGCTCATTGCTCTAGTCTGACTGCAAACGAATTGCTCACCTCTGCTTCTTGTGTCACTGTGCTCTGAATATTTTTACAGAACTGGAACTTTCTCTTGTCCTTTGCTTGCAGTCTGCCACCCAACCTCGAGATTCATCTTTCGGGGCCAGAATCTCTCCCTCACACTCTCTTGCAGGATCATTGTCCTTGGCAAGATATTGGCACCTAGTGCTTGGCTATCTAGTCCTTACCAGACTTAGCCATCTACTCTGCTTTTTTTTTTTCTCTGCCTGTCCCTACAATGTAGACCAACCCCCCTTTCGCCTTTCTCCTATGGGAACTTCCCAGTTAGGGAGGTGGTTAGGGTTGCAGTTCACTACAACAGTTTTTCCCCAACTTCCCTCTCAAAAGTTGCTAGCTTTCCCCAAGAAAACATTTATTTTTTATTAAAGAAATAATAAAAATATTATTAAATTCCAAAACAGTAATTAATGTCATATTCAATTTTTAACCACAGTAAAGTCAAATATTTACATTTTCCTGGGGCATTACATCTCCACCTCCTGAAATTGGACATCGTCCTGATGTTCGTTGACCAATAACAACTTCAGGTAAGCTTCCTTCATGCGCTCTTCATCCTCCCAAGTGGCGTCATCAGGCCTAAAGTGTTGTCATTTCACTTTAACTTGGGTAATAGCTCGTTTCCGCAGCTGTACTTCTCTCCGGTCAAGAATGCTCAGTGGCTCGACCAAGACTTGTCCTTCTGGTTCGACTTGCAACATGCAACATTCTAAATCAATTTATTTTAAGAAAACTTTTAGACTGGTCTACTCGAAGTAGTTCTCACCTAAATATCTTGCCATCTAATCACATTTTTAGGATCATAAACGTATTTTTTAACACCGAGACATGGAAGACATTGTGGACCCGGATGTGACTTGGCAGGGCGAGTTGATAAGCCACCGGCCCAATTCTTGCCAGGACCTAGAATGGTCCACAATATCGAGGTGCCAACTTGGTACACTGGCTCCATTGTAGTGTACTCTGCCTTGCTTGAATTCTCACATACACATGGTCACCAACTTGATATTCTTTAAATCTCCTCTTCCGGTCAGCAAAGTTCTTTTGCCTATCCTAAGCAAATGCCAAATTAGACCGTACTTGTTTTACCATTTCCTCCATTTCCTTGGGCATTTCCGGTCCTAACTTTAGTTTGTCTTTAGGTCCACCCCATCTTGAGGGTGTGCGATGTTTCCGCCCATACAAGACCTCAAAGGGGCTCATTTGTAACGAGGTATGATAACTATTATTGTATGCAAACTCAACCAAGTGCAAATACTCCTCCCACTGTGTTGGTTGTTACATTACATAAGCCCTTAACATGTCTTCTACCACCTGGTTCACCCGCTCTGTTTTTCCGTCGATCTAGGGGTGATATGCTATACTGAAGTTCAACTGTGTCCCTAATTCTACAAATAATGTCTTCCAAAAGGCCGACATGAATTTCACATCACGATCTGAAATTATCGTCTTCGGGAGTCCATGCAATTTAAACACATTCTGCATGAAGATATGGGCAATCTGTACAGCTCTATAGGTGGATTGCACAGGTATAAAATGTGCTTCTTTACTCAATTTGTCCACCAACACCATAATAGAATCGTTATTGTTTTTTGTCTTAGGCAACCCTGTTATAAAATCCATAGAAATGGTTTCCCACTTCCATTCCGGAATGGGTAAGGGTTGTAATAGCCCCACTGGATGTTGATGCTCTGCCTTAATTTGTTGGCATTCCAAACACCGTGCTAAATACTCGTCCACATTCTTCTTCATACCCAGCCAATAGTACTCTTTTCGAAGCACAGTGATCATTTTCTGATACCCTGGGTGTCCAGCATAGTAACTGATGTGAAATTCATCGAAAATCATATTTTTAAGACTATTTTGATTGGGTACATATAGCCTCTTTTTGTAATACAACATTCCAGCATCATCTACCTCATAGCCTTGCCGATTCTCCTCGCTGGTATACTGTTGTACTTGATGTTTTATTTGCTGGTATATAGTATCTTGTTCTGCTGCCTTTTTTATCATTTCCTCAAAGGGGCTTTTCCATTCGCTAAAGGAAATTTCATACAAACATTGTAATTTCTGACTTAAAATGTTTGCCAACCGGTTTTCTTTCCCCTTCAAGTGTTTGATGTCAAAGTCAAAACTACTTAGGAAATCTACCCACCATGTTTGCCTCACGTTTAAAGTGGGTTGGCTAATATAATTGGTGAGACAGTGGTGGTCTGTCAGTAATAAAAATTTCCTTCCCATGAGATAATGTCACCACATCTTCAAGGTGTGTATGACGGCTGCCAGCTCTAAGTCATAAGCAGAATATTTCTGCTCATGCTCTTTTAGTTTCCTTGACTCGTAAGCAATTACTTTCCCTTCTTGCATCAACACACCTCCCACACCTTCTTTGCTGGTGTTAGTGCACACCACATAGTTCGTATTAGGATCAGCTATGCTCAAAATGGGTGCGGTGGTGAGTAGGTTCTTAAGCTGCTCAAAACTGTTTTGACATTCCAGGGTCCATCTGAACACTCTTCCTTTTTTCTGTAAGGAAGTGATGGGGTATGCTACTCTTGAGAAGCCTTCCACAAATCGTCTGTAATAACTGGCTAACCCCATAAAGTACCTGATGTCTGCTACATCTTTCGATACGAGCCACTTCATTATGGTATTTATCTTTTTAGGGTCCACCGCGATCCCTTCCTTTGTGATTATATGACCTAGATACTGTATTTCTTCCTTTAAGAAGTCGCACTTGCTGAACTTGGCATATTAGTGGTGTTCTCGAAGGGTCTGCAGCACCAATCCGAGGTGCTCCTTGTGCTCTTCCATAGTGCGGCAGTATATCAATATATCATCGATGAATATGGGCACAAATCTGTCCAAGTATTGATGAAATATGTTGTTCATCAAACACATGAAAGTTGCGGGGGCGTTGGTCAGCCCAAAGGGTAGCACCACAAACTCGTAATGTCCATACCTTATTCTAAAAGTTGTTTTAGCTATGTCCTCTTCCTTTATCCTGATTTGGTGATAACATGATCGCAAATCGATCTTGGAGAATACTGTTGCACTTTTCACTTGGTTGAAAAGTTCATCAATATGAGGCAGAGGGTACTTATTTTTGATTGTCAGTTTGTTCAACTGATGATAATCTATACACATGCGGTCCCATCTTTTTTGTTAACAAATAATACTGGAGCCCCCTAGGGAGACAGACTGGGGTGAATATAATTTTTGTCTAACAGTTCCTGTAGCTGCATTTTTAACTCTGTTAGCTCAGGTATACTCATTCTATAGGGCACTCGAGATACCGGTGCTACCCCTGGTACCAATTTGATAGTAAAGTCTATATCCCTCTTAGGCGGCAGTCCGGGAATCTCTTCCAGAAACACATCAGCAAATTCTTGTACCACAGGGATGTTGTCCAATGTGGTTGTCTTATCTTTCAAGTTGGCATAGCCCACTTGAATGGCATAAATCTGACACCCCTTCCTAATGCATTTTGCTAACTGAGATGCAGTTATTGGCCAAACCTGTACTGGCTGCTTAATTCCTTGAATTTCCTGCCTTGCTCCATGTTCATCCTTATAATAAATAGTCTTTGTTTTGCAATTGACTAATGACCAGTGCTTTTCTAACCAGTCCATACCTATCAGAACATCATATGAACCGAGGGGAAGCACATTTAAATCTGCCATTACTGGCTGCCCTGCTATTTTTAAGGAGCAGTTATTGAAGTTTGCAAGCACCCGCCTCTTGTCCCCTGTAGCCAGCTATACTAGCCATGGATTCTTGAATTTAACAGGTTGTAGTTTACAATTTTCTACCACCTTAGGACTAATATAACTTAATGTGGCTCCAGGATCAATTAAAATAGCTACAGTAAGGTTTGAGATTTTACCTTTGAATTCCACCATGGTTGGCTGGTACTTTGACTGAAAATCGTCCAAGGCTATGTTCATCCTCGGTAGGCTACGCCCTACATCGCCGACTATCGATGCTTCATGGATTTGGGATAACTGTTCGGTTCCCTTTTGCTATGGATAGTTTTTGACATAGTGAGGCCCTCCACAACCGCAACATTGTATTAGAGGTCTTGCTGTCCCTTCGCTGTCCAATCTTGCAGGCTGTTCACTGACTCTGGACTCACCGATTGGCTTGGATTCGAATGAGTTTTTCTATATAGTTCTGCTATTCTGCCCCTTGCCGACTCCCTTGCTACCACCACTGCGATTTACTTTATTGTTTCCAGCTGACTTATTACCTCTTTTATCATTCCATCTTTTACCTGGAACTTCTCCTTTCTGTTTACTCTGCTGGTAACAAATCCTGGCTTTACGTATGGCTTCGTCCATGGTCTTTGGATTGTCAACCTCAATCCTTTCTCACATATACAGGGGTAAAATACTAACATATCTTTGCACCTTAGCTTTTTCCTCTCTAATATAAGGCCCATAACGAAGTAAGGAAGTAAAATGGGTGATAAAGTCATCCATGGTCTGCTGCCGCAACCGCAAGTCATGGAATTCCCTTGCCTTTTCATCGTAAAAATGCTCGATCAGGTATCTTTCTTTTACGTACCTTTGAAATTTCTCCCAAGTTATGGTTTGTCCGCTTACTCCCTTTACGATCTTAACTTCTTCCCACCACAGGGTGGCTTTTCCTTGCAGTTGGAAAATGGCCAGTCGTGCCTTAAGGTTGTGATCGTATTCGTATAACTGGAAATATTTGTTCATATTAATCAACCATGCCTCAGCTGCTTCTTCCTGTTCCCCATCCAAGTGTGGCAGTTTAATCTTACGGAATTCTCCTTGCAACTCTATCTGTTGCCTTTTTGAGGTCTGTTGTTCAGATTCATTATCAGACCATTCCTCCCTCTCTTCCAACCCTTCAAGTTTTGTGTGGTGATTCTATTCCTCTGACATTCTTTGTTGTTCCACACTGGGATTAGCTGGCAGCTGGTTCTGTTTGTCGGACAGGCTTTTTATAATTCTATCTTGTTCTGTCGTTAATCGTGCATTATCTTCATGTAACCGAGCCATTTCATTTTTCAATTCCTGCACTGTCTCCAAAATAGCCTGGTTTGTATTGCGAGCTTCCTCTCCGAGCTGTACCCATAACTCGGGATTACTCTCAGGGCCAGGTACAGGTCCCTGACCCATCGCATACCTACGCGACGCGCTGTCGCCTCTTCTCATACTGTCAATCTTTCGGTTTCCTATCCTTAACATGAGAAAAGTAAATCAACACACTAACTATTTCTTTTCCTTTGAACTGCTCAAATAGGGTCAAAAAAAAATTATATGTGCTACTCTCTGTTTCAATTTTTCAATTTGTTGTATGTACTATTTTTTGTTTCAATTTGCAATTTTCAATTCCCAAAGGCCTCAGTTTTGTAACTAGGCTCTGATACCACTTGTAATGTCTATATCATAAATTTTCGTTTTATAATTGGTATTACCACAGTATGACTGTGTTCCATGTCGTCATAGCTCGTTATTTAACGCAGTATTTATTGCTCCGGCCATTTCTACCATTTTCTGGGTAGCCAATTGATGTTTTTCCCCGGTAGTAATAAAGGCTCGATACTGTCTATTCATAGTTCATTAACCTATTTCAATTTTTGGGAGAAAACACCCAACTACCCGCGAACTGCAAGTGAATGACTTGGATTGACATCTGGAATTTGTTATTAATTAAACACTGAGTTTGTACGCTTGGTGTAATTCTCATTGCTCTGGCCTGTACGTGGCACGAGCAGGTTTGATCATCGCAGCCTTCATGCTTGGGCTTGTCACCAGATTGACAGATATCATCGGAATTTACAAATCTATGGTTCAAAGTTTTTCTCGAGATTATGTCACCATATCTTGTTACATTTGTTATTTCCTTGTGTTGGCACCGGCTCCATTGCACTGTTGTTTGTCTTTCCGCGACTCGTTCGTCTACTATTCCAGATTCCAGAATGGTTTAGAAACTCCTGGACAACAGACTATGGCATCTGCTCGTTCTAGTGGAGTCCTAGGTAAGTACTCTGGTTTTGAGTACTAGAATTTTTCTACCATTGAACTTTCCCTTAGACGGCATCTTTCCCAACCCTGTCTAACTAATGGATTATTGTGGTTTGATCGTAGGGCCCCTCTCCAGGACTCCAGAGTAGTTTTCTAAGGTTGTGTGGTGGTCACTTACCAGACTCGCTGCCAAATCTCCAGGTAAGAGCTTATTTGCAAATTGAGGGTTTTTCAGCTGCGTTTTATTTCCTTGCATATAGGCAGGTTTTCTTAGTTCCACTGAATTCCTAAGCTGTCTCACAGATAGCTCGTAGTATTTTGAGTTTAGAGGCCTAAGAATGTTATCAGTTGTGTGCCATGGAAGGTTGAAACCCTTGCGCGACGTTTGTGTCGAGGGTTTGCCTCCAGTATGGGGCTCGAATAACGATTGTTTCAATTGAATCAATGCTTTAATACTTGCCAGGGTTCGACCCTGTGGCACACCTGGTTGCTTGTAAATTTCGATGTACATAAGAACTATTTGAAATACCAGTCATGTTCGAGTTAATTTACTATTCTTTTTATATATCCATTTTACATGTCCAAATATGCATATGACTCAAGGGCTTTTGAATCTGGTTGGCTATCAACCGAGCTATGGCTATTATATATATATTCATGATTATTTTGGATCATAGTTTCTTGCTTGAAGTAAAGATTACGACTATAACAACTTTCGTCAAGTCCTCTGTTTGTTCTTCTTATGGGTTATAAAGAGGTTCCAGAAACCTGCTTAATCTTACTGTTTCAGAAAATTTCCAAGGATCGTAGTCCTTATATATATATGTATTTCCTTGTTTTCTCCTTTAAACAGTTCATAAGATTAATCATAGCCTCATACTGTGCATCAATTATTCCTTGTATTTCGCAGATAGCATAACTTGTTGAAACAAATTTGTTTTCCCCACAGTCTTGATGGTGTCTACTGTTATTATTATGAGAATATTCAACATGATATCAACTAAATTTATTTTGGAGTTCTAAATATCAAATTGTTTGTCAGTCTGCAAAGGAATGTTTATTTAAATCGATAATGCACTTAAGTCTTTTCTTTTCTTGAGAATGTCGCTCTACCGCAGTTTCCTACCATGCTCATTTATCTAACTCAGTTGTTGCCAATTTAGCACATCAGGCCCTTCTATTGCCAGTGCCTCCAGGATGAAATGTCTTAGGGTTTGGTTGTCCATTATCGCGTGTACAATTCTGTTGAATGCACGTATATTTGAATATATTTTTTTATTTATTTTATTTTATTTTATTTTATTTAATACAGTATCGGCGTCAGATTTTCTACACGGCCAAATTACTCAATGGAGGGAAAACATTTTTGTTGGGTAATTAACTAACCCCCCCCGCACCCTTAAGGATTTCTCTGTCGAACAAGGATTCCACGTGGTCCAAGCATTTTATGACCCTACGAATGTTCTGCGATGACACTGTTATGAACAGTTTCTCCATAACCTATTTTAGCAATTTGATGAATAAAAGAAAAGCTAAATAATTAAATTTTGGCTGCAGCCTAATTGTTATTTTGGAGGTCTTTTAGGCATATATTTAAGACAAATTTGAATATATTAGAATCGTTGTTTTATCTGTAACACTCTGCATAATTTTGGTGTGCTGAAAGTTTTTGAGCTTTGAATTTATTTATACATTCAAAAACAAATTTTAAATGAGTAAAAATTTTATTAGAGAAAAATATATTTGGCAGATTTTAGTCAAAAACTCTAAAACAAATAATACTTAGACAATACTACAACTACCTAAAACATTAATAAATATATTTGATAGACATTGATATCAACATCATTTTCATACCCGATTAACCTGTGAAATTTATATTATAAAACATTAATAAACGTGTTTAATATACACTATCTTCATCATTTTCCTATCGCAATTTACCAGCCAAATTTTTTTTTATTGTTATTTGGGTTTGTCCACGTGGCCAGCTGTCCCATCTCCTCCGTTGTCTGTCTACACAAACTCGTGAAAAATTTGCAATGGAGAAACTCCTACCAACATGTGTATTTTCATTGTACCTCAAAGTTCACACCATCTGTATCGGCCAACAAAATTCTCAGTGCTCACATGCCATCCCGCGCTGTTTTCATGCAACCAGTACCACTTTTTTTTTATCCATTCTCCCCTCAGCTTTCAGAATGAAAACAGGGAATATTTCCATGGCCTTTGGACAGGGATCCGACGATGAAATCCGCAGTGGCCACATGCTATCGAGGGTTATTTTCTTTACCCATTCTTGTCTTTCAAAGTAGAAATTAGGCAGTAAACTGCAAGGTTCAAATACCTTTTAATGGTATTGTCTTCTTCACCCATTCTGGTCTTTGAAAGAGAAATCAGGGAGTAAACTGAACAGGTTCAATTAAAAGGGTTCAATTACCTTTCAGTAGAATATAAAATATAAAAGGAATATTGTTTCAATTAAAAGTAGAAATTGGGGAGTAAACTGAACAGATTCAATTAAAAGGTTTCAATCACCTTTTAGTAGAATATAAAACGAATTTTTGTTCGTTAGCATGTATACTGATGGAACTAAAGTGTCAGATTAAACAGAATGTGAATTTAGAGGCGTTACTGAACCACACAACCCAAGGATTGTGAGAGTGGATAACGGGCAAACATCCTTCACACCAAAATTCAATGTAACTTATGTGGATATGGAGAGTGCAAGGATGGCGCTGGTCAGTAATTCTTATTATACCTTTTGAAAGGCCCCGTGAATTTGCTCATATAAATGATATTGTGGAGTGATTTATCTAGATTTTGGGGATGTTTAATTTGTAGGTTTTAAAGAAAGAATAAACACTTACTTTATATATGTTTCATTTACATAGATTTTGGCTCTTGTTTCCATCAGGTTCCCTTAGCCAAGACTATAGGACTGTTGCCGACAATTTTGTCTTTTGTTTCAAAATTTTACTATTATGTATCAATTCTACCTTTATTGATTACTTGGATCATCCCTTGTTACATTGCCAGATCATACCACTGTGTAAGTCAAATTTTCAACAAAAGACCTATAACTATAAAAAAGACAAAAAATTGTGGTCACAATATCAAGAAAAAGAGAGGACCTATGCAGAAAAGTCTAAAGTCTGTCTCGCTGTTTTGATCTCTGTAAATATGCGCTATGGATACCCTCCTGGAATTTCTCAAGAGCAAATTGATCTTATCTTTCCAGTTAGAGAGCATGGGTGTTTCCAACTTGTTCCTATAGTGATCTCCCCAATAATCACTTTTGAGTTTCCAAAAATGTTGATTTCCACACTACCAAGTCACTTTGAGCCAAAAAGAACTCCCCACAGCGCAAGAAGCCGGGCTCTTGTATTTTTGTGTCTGCCACTAAACCAGTAGAAAAATGTCTTGGATCCAAGTAAATGACCATCTGCCACATGTCTAGAAAAATATAACCCCATCTAAAAATACTCACATGAAAATTTGCCCAAAATAGTTGTTGTGCTAGAAATACTCCTAGACATCTTTTCGTCATGAAATCCCCGTCTGCTAAAATAACATTTAAGAATACTACACTTGAAAACCATCACAGAGTCACATTCTGAATTATTCTAAAATCTTCAGTCACGTCGAGTGGACTGAAATTAAGTTATGTTAAACTAAAGTGTAACTACATGGAAAAGTCTTTTTCCAAATATAGCGACGAGCTCTATAAATATCCCACAACTCGGCAACGAGACATACCCAAGTAGTTTTTGCTTGTGTCTGTGGCCTCCCCGTCCTTCAATAAGATATTAATGGTGTCAGAAATCATGAATTTTCTGAGGTTTCGAACATGTTTCATGTGGCTAGCCACATCTTGATATTGATGAAAAATATATCGGCCAGGTCTCTGGCTTTTGCTCTACTTGTACCGCAGGGAGTTGGATACCACCGGGTTTTTCGAATCGGTGTGCAGCGAGACGTTGTATCCGGACGTGTGTGTTTCGAGCTTCTTAGCACATCCCGAAGCCGCCAAAGCTGCAACCTCCAAGGAGCTCGCCCGGATTGCCGTGAAGGTCACCCTGGAAGAACTCAAAACCCTTGCTGCAGCTTTACGGTCTGAGATGGCCCGGCGATCACCGGGCCGAAATAACCGATCCGCCGTTGAGGATTGCATGGAGCTTTTGGGATATAGTTTCCGTTAGCTTAACGACTCTCTCACGTCTATCCAGAAGTCACAATAGAGAAAGAAGGAGGCCGAAGATGTTCAGACTTGGCTGAGCGCGTCTCTTACCAATCAGGAGACTTGTATAGAAAGGCTAAAGGGGCGTAATTCCAAGGATCCTCTGCTACTCGATGGGGCGCTCCAAAAAGTTTCGAAGCTCCTCAGCAATTCTCTTGCAGTGATGAATTGCTGAGGAGCTTCGAAACTTTTTGGAGCGCCCCATCGAGTAGCAGAGGATCCTTGGAATTACGCCGCTTTAGCCTTTCTATACAAGTCTCCTGATTGGTAAGAGACGCGCTCAGCCAAGTCTGAACATCTTCGGCCTCCTTCTTTCTCCATCGTGACTTCTGGATAGACGTGAGAGAGTCGTTAAGCTGACGGAAACTATATCCCAAAAGCTCCATGCAATCTTCAACGGCGGATCGGTTATTTCGGCCCGGGGATCGCCGGCCCATCTCAGACTGTAAAGCTGCAGCAAGGGTTTTGAGTTCTTCCAGGGTGACCTTCACGGCAATCCGGGCGAGCTCCTTGGAGGTTGCAGCTTTGGCGGCTTGGGGATGTGCTAAGAAGCTCGAAACACACACGTCCGGATACAACGTCTCGCTGCACACCGATTCGAAAATCCCGGTGGTATCCAACTGCCTGCGGTTCATTCCCATCCCATGAGCATCTGCGTTAATCATGGCAAGAGCTACACACAGCAGCAAGTACAAGTAGAGCAAAAGCCAGAGACCTGGCCGATATATTTTTCATCAATATCAAGATGTGTCTAGCCACATGAAACAAGCATGTTTGAAACCTCAGAAAATTCATGATTTCTGACACCGTTAATATCTTATTGAAGGACGGGGAGGCCACAGACACACGCAAAAACTACTTGGGTATATCTCGTTGCCGAGTCGTGGGATATTTATAGAGCTCGTCGCTATATTTGGAAAAAGACTTTTCCATGTAGTTACACTTTAGTTTAACATAACTTAATTTCAGTCCACTCGACGTGACTGGAGATTTTAGAATAATTCAGAATGTGAGTCTGTGATGGTTTTTAAGTGTAGTATTCTAAATGTTATTTTTGTAGTATTCATCACCGCAAGAGAATTGCTGAGGAGCTTCGAAACTTTTTGGAGCGCCCCATCGAGTAGCAGAGGATCCTTGGAATTACGCCCCTTTAGCCTTTCTATACAAGTCTCCTGATTGGTAAGAGACGCGCTCAAGTCTGAACATCTTCGGCCTCCTTCTTTCTCCATTGTGACTTCTGGATAGACCTTAGAGAGTCGTTAAGCTGACGGAAACTATATCCCAAAAGCTCCATGCAATCTTCAACGGCGGATCGGTTATTTCGGCCCGGGGATCGCCGGCCCATCTCAGACCGTAAAGCTGCAGCAAGAGTTTTGAGTTCTTCCAGGGTGACCTTCACGGCAATCCGGGCGAGCTCCTTGGAGGTTGCAGCTTTGGCGGCTTCGGGATGTGGTAAGAAGCTCGAAACACACACGTCCGGATACAACGTCTCGCTGCACACCGATTCGAAAAACCCGGTGGTATCCAACTCCCTGCGGTTCATTCCCATCCCATGAGCATCTGCGTTAATCATGGCAAGAGCTACACACAGCAGCAAGTACAAGTAGAGCAAAAGCCAGAGACCTGGCCGATATATTTTTCATCAATATCAAGATGTGGCTAGCCACATGAAACAAGCATGTTCGAAACCTCAGAAAATTCATGATTTCTGACACCATTAATATCTTATTGAAGGACGGGGAGGCCACAGACACACGCAAAAACTACTTGGGTATATCTCGTTGCCGAGTCGTGGGATATTTATAGAGCTCGTCGCTATATTTGGAAAAGGACTTTTCCATGTAGTTACACTTTAGTTTAACATAACTTAATTTCAGTCACTCCACGTGACTGGAGATTTTAGAATAATTCAGAATGTGAGTCTATGATGGTTTTTAAGTGTAGTATTCTAAATGAAGGATGTGTTCCTCACCTCTGGCTTCGCTTGCTCAAAAATACTAGCATTCCTTGCTCTCCATATATCCCATAGAACATAGAATAGTAGGGCCTTGTACGACTTATACTCCACGAACCATTGCTTTAATCTAACCCAATTCCAGACTTATGCCAAGAGGCTTATAGATTAGCATATTAAAGGTCCCTAACCAGACAGCAACTGACAATGCACAGTGCAGAAATAGTTGGGTCACATATTCCGCGTGTGCTTGACATAATCCACACCGACCCAGGCCTGGAAGCCCCTTGTATGTTTGCAGGTTTGCCAGTGAGGAAGCCGTTCTAAACTATGATAACTTCGTTAAATTCGGCAACAATTAAACCAATGAAATAAAGTTATTTTTTATTTTTTTAGGATGGTTAGGATTCTAATTTTCAACTTCACATGTCTATTATTTACTTTGAGGGGAGAGTAGCACAAGATTAGAATCTAAAATTTCCTAATAAAACTTCATTCCATTATTATTGCCATTTAAACTAACCAAACAAAAACAAAACAAAACTACTGTAATAGAAATGCAGTGAAAACTGTTACCCAATTTATCTATTATTCTGATAATGTTTAGAATCTGTTAAACATATTTAAATAAATTACTCATTTTCTCATCATGGTTATAGTGGCAAAGTATTTAGGGTTCTAGCATTTCTTAATATGGAATTTAATAGTTTCAAAGTATTAACTCTTTACCAATAAATAAATATTAATCATTTTACCAAAAATAATTATTAGTCATTTTACATAAATGAAATTTTAGTCATTTTACATAAATGTGTCAATTTCAGTAATTATTTGCTTTTACATTCTACCCAATAATGGATGTGGCATCACTTTAAGAATCTTTAAAATATTTTAAAATAGTGTCTTACTGATATTAGTTCACCTCCTCTTATTGATATTACTTCGTTGGAAGCACCACATTTACCTTTTTAATATTGGGAAATTTCAATTTTGAATTTATGAAATTGATTTTTGCTGTGCAATTTAATAAAAAATAAAAATGGTTGCTTCTGCTTTAAATTTAATAAATTAATTTTGTTGTTAAAAAAAATAAAATTACTATTTCAACAAAAATTATATAGCATCAACATCTCAGTGATTTTGAATTTTAAATAGCTAAAAGAAATACATAAATTAAAGAAAATTTTGAAAATTTGTTTTCAATTAATTTCTTTTTAATTGATTTTTTAATCCACTTAAATTAAATACAATATACATATTTTATCATATAATAGAGACACTATCTTAATTTTTTAATATAAAATAACAAAGTAGGAAAAGTGGAAGGAGATATGAAATATATTTGAAAAGATATTTAAAATAGTTGGTTTAATTATGTTTTAAGAAAAGTATAAAATTTTTAGATATAGTAATATATTTACATGCTATTGAAAAAATATTATTTTAAATTACATTTTATAAATGAATTTTAATTTCATAATAATTTAATTAAATGGTTTTTATGTTTTTTGTCAAGAAAATTGGAAGAGAAATAAGGGTGAAGATTTCATTTTTTTTAAGTGTATTGGATTCGTGGTGGTTTGTATTCATTGAGTAAAATGGTGTATGTGTAATTGAAACGACTACATTTCATGTTTATAAGATGTATGAATAAAGTTTAATTTTATGATCAATTAATTTTAATTGCCAAATTTAAAATGTTAAATTTTCATATACACAATTTTGTTAAAAAAACACATTTAAATATGTATGTATAGTGTATGTACTTATATACATAAATTTGTTTAGTTTTACTAGTAACTTATAAAATAGCAAATTAATATTCACCCAAAGAAATATTTACTTTATTTTACTTTTACTATTTATGACTAGTAGCTTTGCAACTTTCATTATTGGATGAGAGTAGGCAATGTTTCCACTACAAGATTACAATTCAAAAAAGCATAACAGTTTAATACTGTAATTTTTTGGAAAAAAAATCATTCAAGAATGCACGAAAGATATCTTGTAGTACAAGAAAAAATTTACCATGAATGCTCAAACAACGTTTACTATAATAAAATATAAAAATATGGTGTAGGTATAGTGTAGTTAAAATCCAGAAAAATTTAATGTAATGAACCACAATTTAGATAATAGAAGGAATATGTTTTGTGCATCTACAATAGGTTACTTTTCCAATCAAGAGGTACTAAGGGTATGCAAATTTTATTTGGAACTTTCATTAATCACATGATATTTATGCAAGCATGAAACTTGCAATGCTTCAAAACATAAGAACTACCATAACATCTCAACCATGAGATTCCTTGTAATGGATTGTTCCACCAATCTTCACATACAATCCCAAAGAGAGTAAAAATCCAAAGCATTCAAAGAAAAAAGAGTTAATTTTTTTTTAAAGGACTCTAGACATTATCATTCTAGCATATATGCGAACCATTGTAGGCTTCAAAAGCTCTTGAGTCAATTCCTACCTAATTTATTTTATCAGTAGTGGAACTTTTGAAACAATGGGGATTTTATTTTTTGTTGCCATTACACTAAATGACAAATTAGTGTAGGTATGTGCATCATAGGGTCTATCCCTATATATATACAATGTATTATAATAAGTTGCCCATATTTTAACATAACCTCGTAGCCATCTATAGTTAGGTTTAGGGTTTTTTCATGCCTCAATCCTTAATCAATATTATGGTTTGGATCATCTATAACATTGTTGAAAATCAACACAAGACTAGCTCCATGTGTGACTGATAGGAATTGATGTGGCATCCACTCAATTCCATGATGTTCAATAGTATAGGTCAACTTATAGAGGGCATGACTTCTACATGTGAACTCTAATTGAGGCAATTTCCTTAGTGTTTGAATTCTTTTAGTATATACAAATAAATTTGAGGAGTTGAGATCTATCATTGGAAAATTTTCATTACAAAATGTGCCATTGTATGCCTACAATCAACATTGGAAGTTTTTAATCCTAAATTACGACCTAGGACCTACCCCTAAAATGGACCTAAAAAACCAATTCCACCAATTTTTCCACTTATAAAGTATAAAGTTAGATGAACATTATATTATCAATAGAAATTGTAGTGCTTCCCCTCTTTGGCATACCTTCATAGTTGGTTGTAATGCTAGCATCCGTTTTTTCGTTCATGCATCAATCCATTTCAATGAGTTATCTAGAACAAATGTACAGGAGATAATAGTTGCATTTCCTTCATACATATCCATTTCCAGAGGGTCTTCATTCTTGGTTGCTTCCTTATCACTATTTGAGTGATTGATTCATGAAAGCACTTGTGCCCACTCATTGGTGAGGTCGAGATAATTGTTGCATTTCATCCATGCCTATTCACGGGATGAACCCCAACATCATAAGAATGAGACATATTTACCTATGGTTTTCATCAGGCTGAAGGGCCTACTTTGGTTGTGGATGTTTTTTATTGCTACTTGGCTTATTGGTTGGTAACTAAAGGTCATTTGGAACCCTTTTTAGCTTTCAGATCTTGCCACTCTTAGGTCTTTTTCATGTCAGCCAAAGGGAGAAGCAACCCTTGAGAAGAAGGGTAGGCATTCTATAGATGACAAGATGTTATCAAATCCTACAACAAAAAGATGTGTTCTCATATTCGAGTGGTTATGAATAAACAAATCCCCTCTAATTCAAGAGGTTTTTATTAGGTAGTCCCTTGCTTATGTCAATTTCAACACGTATATGTGTGAAGGTTACAATACCCTTTGCAAGCATGTTTGTGTTGATTTTAATGAATAAGCCTAGGGACTTACCAGCATCGACAAGGATATCTTAGTTTAGCAGGTGAAGACGAAAATTTGGGAGTTGAACCCAAACATGATTGGCCAAATCTGAGGTGATTGATGTGTCCTTGATTGTACCATAATCATAGAGAAAATTTATATCCTGATGTTTTCAGCCCTTGTAAAGGAGGAGCAAAAAGATAGATGGGATTCTAGTTTGTGTTTCAATACTAGCTACAAGGGAAGAGAAAATATCGGCAGCTCACACCTACAAATAGAAAGATCGTCCTGGGAGGTGCCTCACAAATACTGAGAAGGTCAATAGATCAAAAGCACTAGCCTCGAAAGTGGAAAAGGAAGAACCCAATTGCAAAAAACTTATCTAAATCTATCTTTTAGTAACAAGAATTGGAGAGAGGCGGCCTACAACAAACCATCAGAGAGAAGGCTAATGGCCACATCAATGGTGATATCATCAATGGAATATGCAAGCTCAAAGTTCATAGCAGTAGAGAAAGGTATTTGGTAGCAATAGCATTAATAGTGATAGAGGTCAAATTGAAGGAGACAATCAGAGAATTAGGGTCGGCCTCGGCAGTGGTGGCAACAATAATGATAGAGTTCGGTTTAGGGTCATCAACGAATAAGGGTTGTCCATCATATTCCAAATCCTCCATAAAGTACTATTAACAATCATAACCTCTGATTCAGTCATAGAGATCCCTTTGCTTTCAGTTGTACGTGAAAGAACTATTGGTGCAACAACCATTTTTAGTTATGATTCCAAGCTAGAGTTTTTCAGATCGAGTTATAAATTCAATGAGATTTTCATTTTTAAACCAAACTTTAAACTTTATTGCTTCTATAATTTCCTAATTTAATGTGTGAGCCTTAACTTATTGCAATAATGATAACTTGGGAATCAAGTGATGGAGAGCCATGTTGTGCTAGAATGAAACTAAGGTGACTTGTATCCTCGTACCCTCTTCTCCATTTCACATGTGCATGCACCTACTTCCCTCTCAATTTATCTACTATCTTCCTATGCATCCCTGACACCCTATACTTGATTTCCTATTTTTTAAAAGGCTATAATTTTTTTAGTTTTCATTGACAAAAATAAATAAAAAATGAAACAAATATTTAAAAATATTGACAATATAAATGTTATATATTTGTTAAAAATCTATAAGTTTTACAATTTAATTGCCATCAGTTGATAAAAGATGTAACACTATTTTTAAAGTATTAACTATATATATTTTAAAATTTCTTAAGATATGTAAGTGTGGAAAGTGTGAGTGGAATAATTATAGATCTTGAGAGAAAAATAGTATCCATGTTTGCATAGGGATTAGGAAAAGTTACTATAACTAGGAAAAACCTTACTCCCCATGTAAGGTATATTGACTGAAAAGGAGGAAAGCATCAACTTGTTAAAAATTTTGGAGATTCCATGGCCATTATCAAAGCCATGATTGCTTTGTGATGCTCAAGGACAAGAACTTGACAAGCATTATCATTAGGATTAAAAGTGATTCCAATTTCCTTTCACCTTTCTCTTATTTCCATGTTAAAATGCACCTCAGTTATCTAGCAGAAAAGTGGGATAATGTAACATCATACCTTGAGATTGGAATACTATTGAAAACAAGGGGTAGTGCTATATGTTATATCTCATACTTGTAAGTTTAGGCTGATTGCTTCACATCACATTTATTCACTCAGGAGTGAGGAGATAGTTCGTGATTCCAATTGTATCAATTTTGGGGGATTGATGAACCCTTTATAGTATCTTAAGAATGTGTAATTAATTTTGGTTATGGATATTAAAACTATTCATGGGAGCTGGCATCAAAGTGTTCCATGACAATCAAATATTCCCCAGCCTTTTGTATCATTTTAAGCAAAACATCACTCAACAAAGGTTCCTTATGTGTTAAGGAAAAACAAAGAGATATTTTTCAGTGCCCTCAATGCTAACATCACTTTGGAAACATGATGGAATCTTAAAATGACATATATATTTTACTCATTATTGGAAGAAATACCAAGGTAGAAAGGTGTTGGAGCCATGAATTTGAACAAGTCATGTAACATTGCATGGCACAAATTATCAAGAATAATATGATGGGTATTACCATAATTAATTCCTTATTATGAACGAGAATTCTCACATGTACAAATCATGGCGACTTGGTCTCTTTTCCTCAATGTCAATGAGTATTAGTATATTCCCCAACGGGGAACACTACAATATATATTGAAGGAGAACTCTAGTTGTACATAATTCCCCATCAACCAATATTCCATGTCCAACAAGCTTTTCTTAAAAAATAAATCGCATAATGAATCAACCAACAACACTTGTTCCAGGTAACATTTTTTTTTGTTCCAATTAATTCAAAGAAAATATTCTCCGGTGAACTTTGGATTTGAAATTTAATATGATAATTTTTCTATGTAAGGAATGGGGATTTGAGAAGCTAGTATCCAAAAGTATGAAGAAAGGCATAAAGAGGTATTTCAAATAAAAAAACATAGGCAAGAAATGTATACACAACAAGTGCTCACATGTTTAATGCTTTAAGGTTGGTAAAACAAGCACAAGACTGAGGGTTTGATCATATTCTACCATTGTCATGACATTATCTCCAGGAGAGATACTTGTAATAAAATATGAAGGAATCAATGAGAAATAACATGAATCTGGTGGAAGGCATATTTTTTCTCCATCCATTAAAAATATTGAGAGAGATATGTTGGGATTTGAGCTTATATCCATATTGCAATCAACAACCCATTTTAGTATATTTCTATAAAAATATACGACCAAGTTAAACTTATGAGGGGAAAATCATTTCAAACAATTTTCATTTGAATAAATCTAAAGCCCCCTCTATGGGGAATATGATTCCTTTTACTTTCCATATTTCAAACCTCCTAGATTATACTTGTGTAAGGACTTCCTCATTTCCTTGTAGATAATCCATTTTTATTTTCTTAAGTTCACCTGGTGAGACATGTCAAAGGGGATTTAACTTCCAATAACTTGGTTACACAAGGGCTTGCGAACATGATTTTTTCCAATTGTGCTACCACCCATCGACTTGTAGGCGATCCATTAAAACAATTTTATTTTAATTAAATAAAACTTGTGGCTACTAGAGTATATCGTGTGGTGTGGAAGGACAAATCTTTATGCATGCTACGGGCACTATGTTAAAAATTGTTCTTATTTACCAAATTTGGATTTCTCACCATGAGCTCTTTTTAACCCAAAAACCCCACAATTAAATTCATTTCAACTAAAACAACTTGTGATTAAATGTACAGTCACATACTTAAAATCAATATTTGTTGTGAAAATGAATTTATATACAATGACTTTTTCCAAATGCTAGAACTAAATTACATTCATATTCACATCTAATTATATAAATTTTTAAGCTTATAACTTTTATACTTCCAATGTTGTATATCAAAGAAAAAAATAAAATAAGATATACAACATCATTTTACCTGGAAACAAGTATAGCTTTTATCATCTTCAATAATGTAGATAGTGTTAATTTCATACATAAGACATGGTTATCTTCAACTTAATACTATAGTGACTTAATATCCATTCTACGTTATGGATTGAGGATTATGACAACATTAAAGATGTATATAAGTATTGCTCAACAAAAGTACCCATAAATCATAGATCAACGTGTTTGTGTGAGGTTTAGTCTCCCTTAGGTCTCTAGTTCAAATCTCATGGGAAGGGGTTGATTGTGGGAGCGACATATGGGGGATAAAACCAATCTCACAAAGTGTCTAGGTTCGATCGAGCCTCACACAATCCTGGTGATGACATCCCATATCCGGGAAGACATTCTTCCATCCATAATTGGTGTTTTCCTTGGCCTATTATTATCCTATCTATAGAAGGATTTCTCAAACAATTTAAAACATATATCTAGGACAATAACATTTCATAGTGGAGTTCCCTAAATTAATATACAATCTTCCTACCTATTAAAAATCAAGGTATTAATTTTCATCATAAAATACTTCATTGTTAAGAATTGTGTTTTGGGAAATAATCTTATAATATCATCTTTCATTTTATCCTTAACATTACCTTATTTAAATGTTACTCTCAGATTGAGGAATGAAGCAACAAGGGTAAACGTGGTAACTTGAGCACTCAACCACAACCCTAACTCAATTTGTTTTATAACTAAGTTTTGGAATTTCAAGATAATCTTAAAGGGACCTTTACTACAAATTTAACATCATACTACCTCTTCCTTACAAGAAAACGCAAACACACACTCCACTTGGAAGTATAGTATTCTCACTAACTCTATGTAAAGCAATTCCAATGCAATCAATCCTACTAGTAACCTTCACAATATTTTAATAATAAACACAACATTATGCTAAACTCTATATCTTATAACAATACCATTTCTCTCAAAAGATGCATGGAATTCATCATGTACTAGTTCATATTAATATATCAAATTAAAGAATTCAATGCAAAAAATAAATAATGCAACTGCACTCGAGAAAGTCTCTAAACATTGGAAATTAATTCGAGTCTTCCAAAGAATTCAGAGCCATCTTCAGGGCCTTTGTAATTTCAATTTCCACCATGTTCGCAGAAAGGCTAATAAGCTGGCGAATCTTCTGGCCAACCAGGGGGTCAGCTGCAGAGAGAATAAGGTGTCGATGATGTGGCAGGAGTTGCGTCTGAGCAGACTGAGAGCTCTATGTTGCGAGCAATCGGAAGAAGATAGGGAAGTGTTTAGACATAAAGCCATGGAGGCTATCCTGAATTGAATTTTCCCTTGAATGTGTAATCAACATCTGGTTTACTATTATTTGGAGGGAAGAAAACCACGGTTTCGCTCATACTCCAAGAGTTTGCAAGATGAAGATCTCAGTTCATTATGGGCAACAAATTGAATCCCACAAGTCTTCATTTGGAGGAAATCCTCTATTTGTATAAGGTTCTAGGTTTAGGAGAGGAATATTAACATGTGCAGGAAGAACCCTATTTTTTTCGGCAGCCGAGGTTTTTAGAAATCGGGGTTCCAGCATGTAAAACTGCCTCCTAGGTGGTTTTCGGCTGATCGCACCTCTTTTAAGTGGAAAACGGTTTTGGTGATTTCACAGTGATTCCATTCAGCCTACAACACATGGCAGGATGAGGGTTCCGAAAACCACCCTTTTTCTCACACTAATGCCGAACCATCTTGTCCGGTGCTATATCAATCTCATCCATAGGATTTAGTCGAAGGGGATCAGTGGTTGAGTTTGATTGTGCTTCTTGGTGGGGCAGAACGACTAAACTTCAATCTTTTTGGGATGAGCGATATCCTCCTCAGCCGTTGATATTCTTGCTATTTTTGGATGGCTCAGATGGTTCGGGCTTTTTCGGGAGTGGGGAAGTAGGAAAGTTTGTGGGATTTCAAGCGGCCACGCTTAGTCTTTGTCGGTTGTTCCTTAGGTTCGGTTTTTTTGTTGTAAGGCTAAGAGGTTTAGGCCTTTATTGGCTTGGGATTTTCTTTCCTTTCTGATTCCTTGGTGTCGGGTGGACGTTTGTAAAAATTGTACACTATTTTTTGGCTTATTGAAATAGAAGGATCCATACTTGATTTAGTAGAAAAAAAAAAAAATTCAAATTAAACTCTCATGGAATAAATGACATCAACCCCTCTTTTGTAAAAATTAAGAATGTAGAAGAAAATTAATTATAAAAAATCATAGCAACATGCACTCATAAATCACAGGTGATTTATCCTAGAAAACACTTACAAGAAAAATCAAATAATAGATATATTATTCCATTGATGAAACCTAGACAAACGAGCTTTCACTAGTCACCTCCTAACACATTAGAATGAAGTATTATCAAGCCTTTTAAATGTTTCATTACATGTAATCCATGATCTCAATACCATAGGTCATCATTGTCACATCAAATTTCCTATTTCATAGTGGAAATATACCCATTATCATTGTGATTTGCAAATTAATACCTTGTCACGTACCCAAAACAAGTTAAATCCTTAGCAATAAAGGTGCCCCCCTAAAGACAAAATCTTTCTCTCATACAAACTGTAAGAATTAAAAATTTAAGAGAAATATAATTATAACAAATCATAGTGACATGCACACATAAATCACATATGGTTTATCTTGGAAAACCATTATGAGAAAAGGCAGTCAATAGATCTATTATAACCTTGACCAAATCCAACCAAGTGACCCTTCGTCACTCACCTCTTACCACATTACAATGGATTATCCTCAAGCCTTTTAAAGGCTTCGTTACATGTAATCCATAGGCTCGACACCACTGATCACCAATACCATGTTCTTGAAACCATCATTGTTGATCTAACAACTATGACTATTTTATCAAATGAAGTTTAACTTAACATCTTTTCTCTATGAATAATCTAACAAAAAATTAATTAAACTTGTTCTATAATGATCCATCATGATTCAAAACGCTTCATAATCTTCATAATCAAGTATAATTCTCTAGCAAAGACCAAGATGGTACAAAATAACTTTTTGAAAGGTGAGTAATGAATAATAATCCCAAGGATGAATTCCAAATTTGGTTGTCATCTTGAGGAGGAAAACAAATAAGTATAGGCTAGTTCCATAAATGTACTCAAGGACAAAGAAAAAATCTCTTTGATCATTGATCATCAAGCTAGAATAATCATGGGTATCATGAGTAAGTTTGTCATCTCATTTTTTGAGAGAAGGGAAGTATCAAGGAGAACGAAACAAGTTAGATATGAAGGCACCCTCAGAAAGATGTAGTGCTAAGTAGAAACTAACAACTACAACAATTGGTTGAAACATAAAAGGAAATGTTTGAAGAACCTTAGGGATTTCCACTCAAGGGAGAGGTTGAGTAAAAGACTCAATTGTTGTTGAATTCATCATTTCCTAACATTGGATTGTATAGGAAATCCATCATTGAAGTAGATGAAGTGAAAGAAGTATCTAGAATAGTTGTTGGAGTAGGCAATCATTGGACCCAATACATTGACATATCATCCACCCATCATCATGCGGCCAAAGAATGATGAAACTTGGATAACGTGCATTGACTACCATGCTTTGAACAAAATAACCATAAAAATAAATATCCTCTACTAAGGATTGATGACTTCCTGGATTAGTTACAATAAGAAAAATTCTTTAGTGAAATTGTCCTTAAATAAGGTTATCATCAAGTGATAATTAAAGCTAAAGACATGTAGAAGATCATGTTAAAAACAAGACAAGGTTTGTAAAAGTGGTTGGTAATTCCTTTAGGCTTATGTGTTACAATTGTGACTTTTATGTGATTAATGAATCATGTGCTACACATTTTCATAGACTCTTTTATAATAGTTTATCTAGATGGCATACTAATTTTCAGTAATACATGGAAAAAACACTTCTGACATGTGACATGAGTACTAAATACCTTAAGGTAGAATAACTTAATCACCCATTTGTAGAAATATGATTTAGGGAGACATCATTGATATATCTTGGACACATGATTTATGGATGAGGGCTACAAGTAGATCTAGAGAATATTGTAAACAACACCTAATGACCTATTCCCATCAGTGTGATAGATGTCATGAGCTTCATGGGAATAGCATGATACTTGAGAAAGTTCATTACAAACTTCTCAATAGTAACATCACCATTACACACCTTCATGACCAAAGGAAAGAGGTTTCATTAAAGTAATCCATAACAACAAGCATTTGAAGACTAAAAAAATAAGATATGTTATGCTCCCTTCTCACCCATGCTAAATTTATTCTAACCTTTTCAACTAGGAACAAATGCTTGTGAATATACATTAGGAGTAGTGCTCATACAACAAGAAACATTATGGATTACTATTCAAATTTGTTTCATGGATTACCAAGTTTTGTAAATAATTTTAATACCTTGATATTAAATACTAATATGACAATACATTAAATAATTAAAATTAATTGATATATACAAGATCAACTCCGAACAATAATAAAAATGTTGTATATCTAAAAAAAGCATTATCAATATAAATAATCAAATATATACTATAATATATAATTTTTGCGAAGAAAATTTCTATTATCTTCAAAAGTTGGTAATTAACACAGAAAATTTGAAGGATGGAATTTTATCTTAAAGTTTAGAAACATTGGCAAATCTTAATAGGACCTAATATGCAAACTGTAAGCACTTTGTTGATATTTTTGTAGAAATATTTATATTTCCAATGATTTTTTATTAGTCGATATAATATTTTGGCAATTTTTAGGGTAAAATAATGGTGTACTATAAAATTTGGGTGAATCATTTTAGAAAAAAATGTAAACTGGCGAGTCTTCCTTTTTTAAAGCATGGAAAATTGGCCCACCTACGAACATTAGCCCCTAAAATTTTCCATGGTAATTAAGTCAAAAAGTGACATTCACTAATCAATATTTCATTGGGGAGAGTAGACCATAACCACAACAAAACTCTTTGAAGAAAGCCTCAGAAAGATAATTGGAAGCAAAAAGAGGAAATACAATCCAAAAGGTTACTGTGGACCTTTCCTTGGATACAAAACCAAGACATTAGAGGAAATTTCAGCCTAAAAGTGGCCTCCTAAGGAAAAATAATAAAATAATAATTAAAATAACCAAGAGTTATGAATTTTGGAGGGAAAAGAAGAAAACTAATTTTTTTAATTGTATTTTTGGCTTATCTCCTTATAGGTTTACTCAAATTTCAAGTGTAGACACTCGTTGGATGCGGAATTAAATTCACATCCAACAAGTACTCATTATGAATAATTTTGATAAAATCCATATTTGATAAAAATTGAATATACATTTAAAAAATGCATTCAACACATTTGTTATATGTATCTTCAATTTTTATCAATGTTGGTCTTATCAAAAGTATGCATAATGGGTATTCATGGATGTGGAATTTAATATCGCATCCGAGTATATACACTTCAAATTTGGGTAAAACTATAATGATATAAGCCAAAAATACAATTAAAAAAACTAGTTTTTATTATTTTCCCTCAAAAATATTTACATTGTACGTCTTTTTAAATTTAAAGGATTTTAATTGGTTTAGATATTATGACATGGAAATTACATGAAAATTTCATTGGCACTTTTAGGTTGAGATTTCCTCTAATGGAGTCTATCATCCAAAACCGCATAGAATAAAGTCATCGAAAAACTATCCATAGGAATTGAAATCTGAAGTAGCAATCTACATAGGCCCTTTTCAACCCTCTTTAGTTGCTTCCATAAGCTAAAAAATACCCAACTACTCCTCAATATTTTCAAGCCAATGATCGACTTTACCCAAATGGTTGTGAAGGTTATCTAGAGAATGCATAATATCCTTTCAATTCTCATGTATATCCACCAACATATTCCCCGATAGGAATTTCATTTACCAATATAAGTCAATAGTTTGCACGTATTGATTAAATTGACCCTTGGTATGCCTAGTGTCAGGGATCCAATCAAGCCATTCAAATAAGACCTATGTGTCACAGAGTGGGTCTCTTTGCATGGGGATTATGCCCTTGGCTTGGGAAATTTCCTCCTAGACAAGTTGTGGTGTCAACCCCTGATAACACCCAAAAAATTCCTCCACTCTACGATGCATGCAAGATTAACCCCTCAAAGCATTATCTCAATAGTACGTATCCCCTCTCCTAATCCGTGCCCTCCAATGTGGCATTGTACCACATGGCTATTGATTCTCCAAGGATAATTGATCCAATAATTGATAATACTTGGCTGAGTTAAGGTCATGGAATAAATTCCACCTCAAAAATCCCCCACCTCAAGGCCTATGATAGACAAAAATCCCCCCTTAACTACAGTTCATCAAGCCCCCATTGTAGAAGCCACAATATAGAATTACATAGTCATGTGATGTGCATCGATGACCAAGTTTTAGTTGTTGTGAGTTTCCATATTCATGCATCTATTTTTTCTCTATTCAAACAGTTGTTATACCTTACTCAAAATAAATGTCAAACTATCGCAGGCCCTTACATCAAGATGCTCAAGATTTTTCATGTCAATGCAATATTCTAGAATCTCTACTTCGCTGAGATATTGCATAATGTCAAAATAATGCACAAGGATCCTCTAATTTTTCAGCAAGAAAGACAAAAGGTCTTATAGCGTTCATTTATATGCATATATTGTTGAGGTAGTTGTTGTCACTCACTACTTTGTCAGTCTGCAATTTCCTCAAATACACAAAAGCAGTGAAGTTTGATGTTAATATTTGAGCCACAAAAGCTATTAGAGCTTAATTGTTCCCCTTCCATTGCATATATATTGGAAATATTTTTCTAACTGTATATGCAAGTCCAAAAATGGACTCCTGGAGAAGAAGTTAAGGCATATTGAAGTGTACATTGGAAAAGCCTAACAAGTAAGGAAAAATGTCTAAGTGTAGAGGTAAATCACAATCGATACCTCGGAAGCTTATCACAATAAAAAATTAGACATTCTAGTGGGAAGGGAACATTGGTGGAGCGAAAAGTAACAATTGTCGATCGTCGATATCCCATATCAGCAGTCGATGGGTCGAGGCACACCTTTTGTCACATATCGGCATATCGCAGTCCTGAACGCTGATATCGCATCCCGCAGATCTAGTAGTCTATCAGTTATAGCATACTCCAAGACATGTTGGGGGGGGACGATTTGCGATATATTTTCGCACTGCCAGGGAAGGGCCGGAAATAGTTAACAAAAAAAATCATGAAAAAACCAAGGGTCAAGCCTCCCCTTTCTCTCTCCTCCACATGGTGGGTTCCCGTATCCCAACAACCCCGCATCCTGCAAGGTAGTCATATCGGTGGAGTTCCAAACTTCATAGATCATCCGAGGGCCAATATTTTGATATAGTGTTGTATCACTAAGAGAGAGTCAAAACATTTAAGACATGAAAGGCTTACAAAACAAAGTCGAGAAGGCCCTTTTCTCTCTCCTCGAGGGGGCCACATGGCAGCCTTTGATTGGTCCTCTAAGCTGACATCAGTAGTGACATGGCAATACAGTTGATGACATGGTAGAGGATGCATGCCACCTAGTTTCAGTGTTTTTGGGGGTGACATGGGACCATTTTTAGGTGCCATGTGTCACCACTCATAGGGTGACATGTGGCACTAATGATGTTACCCCACAGATTTGTGATTGCAATAGTTAAGGGGAAAGGCTTTAGATAACGGTGCAATGCGATTGCGATATGTGGGACTTCCCTTCCAGATGCAATATAAGATTATGGTAGAGTCTATAGGGACCTTGTTGGAAAAATTATATATATGACAGAGAAATGTAAGACATATAATATGCAGAAAAACACAAACACATAAAACCAGAGAGACATAGATATACGTGGTTCACCTAGTTTGGGCTACGTCCACCTCGAATGGCCAGTCCTTCCTTTCTATTATCCAACAAAATGAAAAGACACAACCTACAGCAGATCCACAGTAATATCCTCTATTTTCTCTCACAATCTCACCTCTCTATTTCTCGCTCGGAGAATACATGTCTATTACATGGCCTCAATACAATGCCCTCATACAAAGAGAGGGGTTGCCTTCTAGGGAAAAAACCCTAAACTAAACATAAGTTCTATCGTCAGATCATCCACCTAATGAGCAGCCCAAATTGACTAGAAGGAGATGGAGGGGTGTGCAATCTTCCTGGGGTATGCATTTGGTTGAAACAAAGACCTCTAAATAATCATGCTCCACACCCAAGAATCTCCCACTTGGAGAATGATTGTAGCAACTCTACAGCTGCTTTATTTAATGGACAATGACTCCTCTTTGGAACTGGATGTTTCTCATCTTCATCGTCATCCTTGAAGACCAATTGAAAGTGAGCATATTCTCAGTTTCTCCCTAGTTACAACTTTTGTTAGCATATCTGCAAGATTCTGGCTAGTGTGTATCTTTTCTAGCTTCAACTCTCCATCTTCCAACACTGATCATATGAAATGGTACTTGAGCTGTATTTGTTTAGTCCTGGAATGAAATGCTAAGTTCTTTGCAAGATGAATGGAACTTTGGCTATCATTGTATAACGTGCCCATATCATGCTTCTTACCCAATCCATCCATTAACCTTTGTAACCAAATCATTTCTTTACTAGCCTCTGTAGTAGCAACATACTCTGCTTCTATTGTTGAAAGTGCAACGACACTTTGGATTTTTGAAACTCAACTGAAAATTGTTCCACCTAAAATAAATACATATCCTGTAGTGCTCCTCCTATTATCTTTGTCACCTGCCATATCTACATCAACATATCCCTGTAGAGAAATGTTTGAACCACCAAAGCATAATGCTTGATTTGTGGTACCTTTTCAAATATCTGAGAATCCATTTCACTACCATCCAATGTTCCTTTCCTGGATTGTTCATGTACCTTCTTACAACTCCCACTGCATGTGCAATATCAGGCCTTGTGCAGACCATTGCATGCATTAAGCTTCCAACCATTGATGCATATGGAACATTAGACATATAATCCATGTCTTCATGGGTCTTTGGGCACCTCTCCTTACTAAGCTTGAAATGGCTAGCAAAAGGTGTACTAACTGGTTTTGCATTGTGCATATTAAATCTTTTCAATACCTTTTGTATGTACTCATTCTAGGACAATGTTAGTTTGTGATTTTTCCTGTCTCTAGTTATTCTCATACCAAGGATTTATTTTGTAGCTCCCAAATCCTTCATTTCAAATGGATTTTCCAATTTTCTTTTGAGCACATTTATTTCCTGCACGTTAGACCCGCAACAAGCATGCCATCTACATACAATAACAATATAATGTAGCAACCATCATTTTGCTTTTTCAGATAAACACAATGATGAGAGTGACATCTAGTATAACCTTGTTCATACATAAACTTGTCAAATTTTAGATACCACTACCTTGGACCCTGTTTTAAGCCATACAAGCTCTTCTTCAACTTTCACACTAGTTTATCCTTCCCTTTTACCTCATATCCTTGTTGCTGATGCATATATATCTCTTCCTCCAAATCCCCATGGAGGAAGGTTGTCTTTACATCTAACTGCTCAAGATGCAAATCTTCAACTACTCCAAGACTTAAATAGTTTTGATTGAAGTCATTTTCACAACGGGAGAAAATATTTCATCAAAATCAATACCTTTCTTCTGTGCAAACCCCTTCACCACAAGTCTAGCTTTGTACCTCTGTTTTCCACCATCTTCTTCCTTTAGCCTGTAAATCCATTTATTCTACAATGTAGTTTTACCTACAGGCAACTTGACTAAGTCTGAAGTCTGGTCATGCATTAAGGAGTCCATCTCTTCTTCTATGGCTAGCTCCCACTTATTCTTGCTTTCAACCTGCATTTATTCTTCATAACATTTGGGTTCACCAAAATCAGTCAATAATAAATAATATAATGAAGGAGAGTATCGTTCAGGGGGCATACTTATTCTGGTAGATATTCTAACACCACTTTCAGGTGTTTACGATGCCTGTTTCTATTGTGGTGGTTGTTGTTGTTGTGGTTGTTGATTATTATTATTTTCAGGCACCTTTACTTTTTCAATGATCTCATCAAGAACTGTGTATTCCTTGTTTTCTTTTTCCTGTTTCTTTTCTTGCAACTAATTCTTATACAATACCTTTTCGTTGAATTATTACATCTTTGCTCCTAATGATTTTGTGATTTTCATAATTCATATAAGCGATAACCAAAATCATTAACACCATATCCAATAAAGGTACATTTCTTTGATTTTGCCTCAAGATTTGTTCTATTTTCTTTATTAATATGGACAAAAGCCTCACAACCAAAAGGCTTTAAAAAAGAGTAGTTTACCTTTTTACTTTTCCATGCTTCCTATGGAACAACATCATCCAAGGAAATTGAAGACCCTCTGTTTATTAGATAAATAATAGTATCCAGAACATCTTCCCAAAATGGTAAAGGTAATCCTGCATGCAATCTCATGCACGTTGCATGCTCCATGATTGTTCTATTCATCCTTTTTGACACACCATTTTCTTGTGGTGTTCTTGGAACTTTCTTTTCTCTGTGAATTCCATGCTCTAAACAATACCTATCAAACTCTTTGCTACAATTCCTTTCCATTCTCAATCTCAACCAAAGCTTTCCATTTCTTGAAATTATTAAATATATCAGATATATTCTGAATATAATAAATCCATTTTTTTCTAATTGCATCATCAATAAAATTAACATAATAATGAGAGCCGCCAAGAGATGATACCTGAGCAGGTCCCCATACATTTGTATGCACAAGCTCTAAGTTTTTGCTCTTCTTTTCTTTCCCAACTATGAGAAATATGACTCTCTTCTATTTTCCATAAATGCAATTCTCACAGAAGTCCAAATCAACAATCTTCAAACCCGGCAACAAATTCCTTGAGTGAAGAATCTTCATCCCCTTCTCACTCATGTGTCCAAGCCTATGATGCCATAATGCTACATCTGCTCCTTTGGAAGTTAAAGCATTAACAGAGTTAGAAATACCATTGCATAAATACAATGTACCAACCTTTTTGCCTTTCGCTATTACCAGTGCTCCTTTGGTGACCTTCCAACCTTTATTTGTGAAAGTTGTCACACAACCTTCACCGCCTAACTGCCCTGTTGAAATCAGATTTTTCTTCAGATCTGGAACATGCCTTACCTCCTTTAGTAGCTATTGGTTTCCATTCTGCTGTTTTACAAGAACCTTACCCATTCCAACAATTTTATAGGGTTTATCATCACCCAAACGGACTTGTGAAAAATCCCTTGAACATAGTCATGAAAATATTTATTATCACGAGGTGTGGCATGGAATGAGACCCCTAAATCTACCACCCGAGAATCAGTAATATTTTCGAAACAAAGAATCAAAGCATCTTGTAACACCTCGCCTGTCACATTTGCTTCACAATTGTTTTCTTGTTGTTCATCTCCTTCTTTTCCCTTCCGAGATTTACAGTCTTTCTTTAGGTGTCGTTTCTTTCCACATTTCTAGCACACTATCCCCGATATGGACTTGGATATGCCTTTCCTTGAATTACTGTGATATCCTGAGCTCTTTCCTCTTTCTATTCTTCTTCCCCTAGACTATGCACTAAAGTGTTACTCGATGTCTTACTGGAGCTTTTCTGTCGCATTTCCTTGCTAAGGATAGCACCAACAACATCATCAAAATTTAAAGTACTAGATCCAGAAACAGAGTTACTAATGGCCATTACTAAACCATTCCAAATTTATGGCAATGAGCACAAGAATAAAAAAGATCTAACTTCATCATCAATGTTTACCTACAGAACTTAACTGACTTGTAACTGTATTAAAATCATTTAAATGGTCTGCAATGTATCCACCTTCTGACATCTTCATATTAAATAACCATTTCATAAGAAATACCTTGTTTGAGGCCAAGGGTTTTTCATATAGTTTTTCCAATGCCTGAATCAAACCCTTTGTCGTTGTTTCCTTCGAAATTTTGAAAGTGACCAATGCTGTGAGGCAAAACCATATTGTTCCAAGTGCCTTTCCATCGAGAATGTTCCATTTTGCATCTGTCATAGCCATCAGTTTCTTTGCTTTTTAACTCAATGGTAGGCACAGATGTTTCTGATATAGATAATCTTGTATCTGCATCTTCCACAACGGGAAGTTTTGGCCGTTAAATTTCTCGACCCTGAACTTACCATCTTCCGCATTTCTCCCACTCGAATGAGGAACCCTTCTTTTGTGTGAGTTTGTCAGCCAAATAGACCTTTGGCTCTGATACTAGTTGTTGGACAATTATATATATGACAGAGAAATGCAAGACATATAATATGTAGACAAACACAAAAACATAAAACTAGAGAGACACAGATATATGTGATTCACCCAGTTTGGGCTACATCCACCTCGAACAGCCAACCCTTCCTTTCTATTATCCAGCAAAATGAAGAGACACGACCATAGCAGACTGTTGTAATATCCTCTATTTTCTCTCATAGTCTCACCTCTTTGTTTCTCGCTTGGAGAATACATGTCTATTACACAACCTCAATACAATGCCCTCACACAAAGAGAGGGGTTTCCTTCTGGCGCAAAAAACCCTAAATTAAACATAAGTTCTACCGTCAAATCATCTGCCTAATGAATAGCCTAGATTGACTAGAAGCGGATGGAGGAGTGTACAATCTTCCTGCGATATACATATGGCTAAAACAAAGACCTCTAAATATTCATGCTCCACATGCAACAAATCTCGTGACCGGATTGTTGGCCCATGCCAAGGAAAAATCATAGAGAAGGGAAAAACAAAGTTGAAGCATCGGTATGCAAGAGAAATCAATAACAAAGGAAAAGATCCTAGATGCAATATTTCATAAGCCACATTTGATAAAGTTTCCCCGTCAGGAAATCAGTCGATGAAGGACTTCTATGATATAAAGAAAATCCCCCCCTATGCAATTATTGAGAGCTTTGGTGCCAAATGCATGGCCCTTTGGTTCCAACCCCTGGTCATATAAGGAAATTCATAAAGGGGTTGCAATAAGGGACCCAAGAGAAAATCAAAAGTGCTCACCTATTTATCGATTTTAAATGATTAAATGACTTGCAGTCATGGTGCGCTGATAGCGTTGTTACAAAGATTAAATGGGTGAATGGGCCGGCAGCAGTGATATTAAATAAGGCATGGTGCGGCTATAGATCGACATGGGGAGGATTCAGGAAGTCTTAATGGCATAGCATGGTGCTCCACTCCGTCATGCATAAAATGATCACTTGGGTGCACGATTTTCACACTCCATCACTTCTCCACTAAACAACTCACTCAGTCAATTAAGGCATAATTGACAGAAATCAGCCAAGCAGTAAGTGGAACACGTCATGGTAGGAACGTGGCTTGATCACGGGCATCCACTAAAATAGCAAGGGGGCACTTCCTCCTTCCCCTCTCCTCTTACTTTCTTTGTGCTTTCATTTTTTTTATTTACAAGAAATGGATTGGATCCCAATTGTAATCTTTTGGGGGCAACAGATCCTAACACTGACTAAGGTAGCTAGTCTAGCATGACAGCTGGGGCTCCGGTTCATATATTTTTTAGAATTTAAATCCAGCTCCCGCTCCTCTTATAAACAGGGGGAAGTAATATTATACAAAGGTTCTGGAATTTCTCACCCAAGGGGTTTGAATTTTGAGTTTCCATTTTGGTTCAATTTGTTTTTTATGGGACTTCATTGATATAATGCTTAATGTGTAAACTAGTTATGGGACCCTTGGAGACAAATGGTGGTTCCCTATTGATTCCAAGCATGATTAATTTTCAGTGCATTTCCTCTTCGTAAATCTCAATTCATTTGTGTTTTCCCATTCCTGAAATAGTGTAATGAGGTTGTTGGTTTCTTGTCGATTTGTGGATTTATCTTAGCTGCTAAATAGAGAACAGTACCTGGGGTAGCTCAGATTTACTTTAGCTATTGGCAGAGAATGATGCCCATGTCATGTTTAGACTAAAATCTTCTTTTTCACTCCTCTATTTCTATCATTTCATTAGAAAACCATGGTTTAGGATAATTTCTTCTTACAACCCTATCCATCGAATTCCACTTTCTATTGGAACATTGTTGTCTAGGATTCTATTTGTTACAACCCTATGCATCTATTTACCTCCTTCTTTTCCTCCTCTCCACCATCACTACAACTCTAGTTCTAATTTGTCTCATTGTTGTGTGTCGGCCACCAGAAGGAGAAGTCATTTCTCTTTGAGATCATCCAAATATTCCCCGAGCATTTCGATCCATGAGTTGGCATGAATCTACCTTATTAGAGGCTTATATAACCAAGCCCCTCTTATTTTTGTTTTTGTTTTACGTGACAATTGGAGTGCTGCAACCCCCTCACATATAACCTTACAAACACTCCTCTATTTAATATTCCCTAGGCACTGGTCTACAATCAACCCATAGGTTGTCTCTAGGGAGCTTTCCTTTCCTCTTGCTGCACTTGTGCTGCATGGTGCAATATTTAGTGACAACATCTTTCTAGCGTCATTTCCAAGGAACAGATTACAATAGTTTTCCCTAGGTATGAAAAAGTTTTACATTTCCCCTGTTAGGTGAGCTAGGGAAGTGAGGCTTGAAGATCTCTCACCTTGGCAACTCCACTGATTAATTTTAGTGTAAACATCCTGGCAACTTCACTATCTATACCTCTATTTGATCATCCTATATTTCAAGTAACCCTATACTCACTCTGATGGTATAACAGTCGAATCTTTCCCTACTTTTGAAACTGAAATCACTCATACAGGGAGATTTTCGAAATGGCCCTTCCTGCATTTTTGTCCAACGAATTTTCTCCAATGGATTTTTCTTCTATTTTTGGTTTTCCCAATCATGTCCCTGCATATCATGAGTGGGATACCTATTTGCTTAGATTCAATGGGAACTCAAAGAGAAGACCTAACCAACACCTCAAATATTTTCATGAATGCATGGAGAAACAAGGTATTCTTCTTGAAGATGTACAAATGAAGTTGTTCAAACCATCTTTAGAGGGGGATGCCAGAGTCTAGTATAGAACAATACCTCATGGTAGCGTATCTTCCCTAAATTGTTTTCATATAGCATCTATCAATTTTTCAAAATACTATCCATCAAATGCTTTATTTGAATATTGTTGCACATCTCTTAATGATGAAGACATTCCTAAGTTCAATGACCCCGCTGAAGATGTATGTGAGAGGCCATCCAAAAAAGATATCCACTCACATCCAGATGCATCACCACATGAGAAAGAAAGAGAAGAAGGAAACACCGATGAGCTACAAATAAACTCTCAAGGGGTTTGTATAGTGGATTCTAATGTTTCTCCTTCTGATGAATACGACTCTGGTGGAGAGTCAAGTGATGCAAAGACTCCACAATTCTTCCAGTCAAGGGAAGTTGTGCAAGAAGAGGAGTTTGATCAGGAGGTCATCAAAGAGGCCCCGGTTCACAACACACACCCTTCACATGGAGAAAATACAAAAATCCTCCTCCAATTTTTGATTCAAATTATTCAAAGGAGTAAGAAATGGTTGTAGAATCTCAGAAGGAGTTTTTTCTGCAAGTGGAGAAAAATCTCCCAGCAGCAGGCTTTTCTTGAAAAGGCCAAAGGTGAAGAGCTGGATAATGTTTGTGGTTGCCATGACCAATAATACATAGGTCAGCAGACTGCATGTGAAGAAGAGGTTGCTACAAAAATTCCTTTTCTATTCCATGACCCTATGGCTGAGTACATAAGCATATTCTTTAGTCAATACCAGAGGTCATTTCAAGAGCATGTAGCAGGTTCCATATTTTCAGATTTTCATGTTAAATGTCTTTTCTAATTTTTCTATTTTCAGTAGTATGAAGGCATGTGGTCCAATACTCTTATGTTGGCTTGGCTCTATTGGAGAGTTGAACATACTTAACTGAATTAAGTATTGTGCATAAGTAGGATTGTAAATAAATAAGATCACCAGTTGAGCATTTACTTTTCCATTGTTAGAAAAAAAAAATAGCATTTAGATTGATGAGGAAAGTCCCATGGAGATTTTGTTGGTTACAAAGCTCATATATTACTATCTCCATGGCCAATAATGAAGGATACTAGTCTATATGTTCTCACCACCTTGCCAGCAAGGCACCATCCCTAGTAGGAGCCAATGTTCTCACTCACTTCTTTATCAGTCTTCAATTTCCTCAAATACACAAAAGCAATGAAGTTTGATGCTAATTTTTGGGCCACATAAAATGTCATAGCTTAACCAACCCCCTACATTGTGTAGTTCTTGGAAAGAGTTTTCCAACAATATATGGAAGTCCAAAAATGGACTTCTGGAGCATAAGTTAAGGCATTTCGAAGTCTATCTTGGAAAACCCCAGCAAATAACGAAAAATGACTAAGTATGGAGGGAAATCGCAATCAATACCTGAGAGGCTTATCACAATGGAAAATCAGGATTTCTGATGGGCAAGGAACAATGACGTAATGAAAATTAGCAATCGTTGATTGCTGATATCACATATCGACAGTCTATGGGTTCGGGCACACTTTTTATCACATATCGGCATATCGCAGCCCTGAACACCAATATCATATCCCGCATCCTACAGATCTAGGAGTCCATCAATAATGACATACTTCAAAACATCTGGAAGGGCTGATTTGCAATATATTGTCACACCATTAGGGAAGGGCTAGAAATAGTTAACAAAGAAAATCATGAAAAGGCAAAGGGTTGGGCCTTCCCTTTCTCTCTCCTCCACGTGGCGGGTTCCTGTATCCCAAAGATAACTCCCTAGAGACAACCTCTGGGTTGATTGTAGACCAGTGCCTAGGACATCCTAAATAGATGGCTTCTTGTAATGTTATATGTAAGGGGTTTGTAGCACTCCAATTGTCACATCAAAGGTATCAGTTATGGCTTTCAGGTACTCCCTTACACACACAATTCCAGTAGTATCACATAAAACAATGAAGACCACTTACTTCAAAGGGGATTACGTCTTAATAAGATTTGTTGAGTAAATGAAAGAGGAATATGAGAAATCAAAACTCATCATATAGAGCCCAAAACATCCAGAATTATATATTGAACATGTAGAGTTGCAAGCAATGGGAAATTCTACACTTGTTTGAGTTACAAGCAGAATTAATGGACTAGAGAGAAGATGGGTGCTACAATTCTTATATAGAATTTTAAATATATAATTCAGCCCTTCATATAGGCATTATGCATTAATAAATCAATACACATACATTTGTAAGGAAGCATGAAATAATTTTTAGCAGCTATTGTAGCACACATGTAGAGAAGAATATGAACATAATGGAATTAGCAGAAGGAAAAAACATATTGTAATGATAAGAAGGAGGAATCACCACCATTTTTTCGATAGTCTGAAGATCTTCCTGTGTAAAGTAATATCATCTAAGATAATAGTCATTCACTTACAGAATTATGAGAAAAAAATTGTATCATAGAGTCCAGCCCTCGCAGGTGAGAAATCTTGAAACACTTGTATAATATTGCTTCCCCCTATTTATAAGAGGAGGGGGAGCTGGAATTATCATTTACAAAATATCTGAGCTCGAGCTCCAACTGTCATGTTAGACTAGTTGTCTCGGTTACTCTAAGGCTCTGTTGCCCCAAAAAGATTACAATCGGGTTCAAATCCCTTCTTGGAAATAAACAGAAATTAATGAACAGAGAAAGAAAATGGAGAGATGAAGGGGGAGGTGTCCCCTTGTTGTTCTAGTGGAGGCCCCTGATCAGGTCACATCCCTACCATGATGCATTCCACTTGTTGCTTGGCCAGTTTCTGTCATTTCTACCTTAACTTCCTGAGTGACCTATTCAGTGTAACAGGGAGCAGAGTGAGAAAGGCGTGTGGCTAAGTGGTCATTTTTCTGTTGATGGAGTGAAGCACAATGTCATTCCAATGAGTTTTCCTAAGTTCCTCCCATACTGCAACGCAACTACGCCATGCTCCATTACAACTGTCGGCCCATCTACCCATTTAAGGCTTTGTCCTACACTATCGGCACCTCGTTGTAGTGTAACAACAAAATCTCTCAACCATGGGCCTTTGTACCTCTAAGACAGGTGAAATGAGCATTTTTCATTTCTCCCTTCGCCTCCCTTCATTTTAGCCCCTTGTGTGACATTCCTCAATATAATCGAGGGCTAGGACCAGGGGTTTAGGCTTTTGAGTGCCAAGCCTTTGAACAGCTGTGTAGGGCACATTTTCCATTATAATTCAAATCTTCCTCTGGTTGCATCTTACACCACATCGTCTAATCTCTTAGACGCTAAAACGTTATGAAATGTGGATCATGAAATATCACATCTGGGACCTTTTCCTTATCGTAATCACAGCTGGGGAGAAGTATCGACAATAAGAAAGAGCTTTACATTACACAATTGTCGATCACCAATCACCGATACTTTGAGTGTGATGTCATCCTTGACCTATGAGTGGTGACATGTGTCACCCAGAAATGGTCCCATTTGACCCATGAAAACATTGAAACTAAGTGACACATGTCCACCTGTACTCCCATGTCAACATCGTATTGCCACATGTCCTTTGTACTGCCACATCATTGATGACATCAGCTGCCATGTCTACTCTAAGGACCAATAAGAGGCCATCTCGTGGCCCCCTGCAGGAGAGAGAAAAAAGGATGCATCATTTTTTGCAAGCATTTCCTTCATGACCAAATTTCAGTCCTCCCCGATGATCTTGCACTAAATCACAATATCACAATCTCGCAAGGTTATTAGGGAGTAGCCACCCTGTTCCTGTGATCATGATAATGTGGGACTACAGGGTGAAGGATACCGCCATGTGGAGGAGTGGGAAAGGGGCGGCCTGGCCTTTGTTTTTTTATGAAATTCCTTTGTAAACTATTTTTTGGCCTCCCCGGCAATGTACCACTATATCACAAGATCGATGGTTTATAGGTCTTTTAAGTTCAAAACCTCATCAATCATTGATATCGTAGGACTGCAGGCTATGATATCGATGTTCGGCACTAAGAACTATTGATAACCTTAGTTCTATGCCACCAAGGATCCTGTCGATTACCAATATGCAATATATGCTCCACCCAAACTTGCCGACTACTGATATGCGATATCAGTGATCCACAGATCGTTGTTTTCCATTTTGCTAGTGCTCCTTACCTAGTGGGCTCCAACGATAGATAATTTACAATTGCAATCGGCTCTCGGGTCCCCAATATTGTGATTTTCCTTCATACTTAGCAATTTTTCTTTATTTGCTGGGCTTTTCCAAGGTAATCTTCAAAATGATTTATCTTCTGCTCAAGGAGTCCATTTTTGGACTTCCATATACTGTTGGAAAGCTCTCGCCAAGTACTGGGCAATGGAGAGGGACCAATTAAGCTCTGATAGCTTCTATAATTCAAAAATTGGCATAAAACTTCACTGCTATTTGGCATTTGAGGCAACTAATGACTGATAAAGTACTGAGTGACAACATTGGCTCCTACTGAGGACAGTGCCTGGCTGACAAGGTGCAGAGAACCTGCAAACCAATATCCTTCACCATTGGGCATGGAGTGAGTAATAAATGAATCTCTGTAACAAAAAAAATATCCATGGGAATTTCCACCTCAATCTGAAATGCAGAAATAAAAATTCTAAAAATTGGAAAGTAAATGCTTAGTGACTGACCTTATTTATGTATTATCCTACTTATGCACAGGGCTAAATTCATCTAGGTTAGTTCAACCCTCCAATAGATCGAGGACAACATAAGGGTACTGGACCACATGCCTTCATACAACTGAAAAAGAAAAATTATAACAAGCATGAAACATGAAAAATATGAAAATATGGACCCTGATACATGCTCATTAAATGACCTCTTGTGCTAACTGAAGATTATGCTTATGTACTCAGCCAAAGGGTCTTGGAATAGAAAAGGAATGCTTGCAGCAGTCTCTTCTTCACATGCAGTCTGATGACCAATGTATTTTTTGTCATGGCAGCCATAAACACCACTTGGTTCTTTGGCTTCTTCACAGATAAGCTAGGAAGGGAACAGTGACTTCTCTTCTTTGAGGACATCAGGTTTAAAGTCATTGGTATCTAGAAGTCCCTTTCACTTGTAAGCTAGCCTGGGAGGCTCCTCAAAGGAAGTGTCTTTATTTTGTTCATGTCCCATTGATGTCTTTCTAGATAACCGAGGAGCATTTCCCTTGTGGAGTCGAGCCATCATGAAATCGACAAAGTTCTTGTAGCAATCATCCATCTCATCATCATCTAGATCATCCTCCTCTTCTTCATGCGTCTTGGCTTCTTACTCTTTGTTAGTGAAGGAGGAATACTGTCATCAAAGGCTTCTATTTTATAACTCAAATTTCATCAGTCGATATAAGGAGTTATTTATTAAGCTAACCTTCTCTTCCATTGTCTCTTCCATTTCTTGACAAATGTAGTTGCCAAAATGTTTACAATTAATATTCAGATAGCGGAGTCATTAGGATGTTTACCATAAACTTAATCTGTGGAGTCGCCAAGGTGAGAGATATTCAACCCACACTTCCATAGTTGATCTGGAATTTATCCAGGACAAAGAATGAAAGGTATTACAGACTTATGTGCATGGATTAATAGGATTGAAAAATACTAGACATTGAGGTAGTTAGAGAAAAAATAACAGGAAAACATGTAATACAACAAGTTTAATAAGGATTTTACTCAATACTCCTAGGCTACATCTCCTGGTCCAACTATTAGTGGTGGCATCTCTATTATGTTTTCAAAGAAGAGTTTCTACAACAATGAGATCAATTTGAGTCTCACTCAACGGATATGAATCAGTAGGATTTGAGTACACAGACTCTCCTTACTGGTACTTGACCTCTACTGGTCACAGTAGTATGAGCCCAATCTAAAACTCATACATGATAGGCCTATGCCGAGAAACTTGCTTGAACCTCTCAAGCTTTCTCTAGAGTGCATAGACTCTCTGACTCTCTCTGGCTCTATCTAGCTCGATGCTCCCTCAGGTCAGCTCGACTTCTTCTCTCTGTTCTCTGCTCTTAGCTTTCTTCATCTAACTAACTCCTCTGTGTGTGTGTGTCTATGTCTATCCTCTGCTTCTATCAGTTCATGGCTTTAAAGTCAGACTGCTTTCTGTTGGTTCATTTCCACTTCCCGAAATTCTAGTTTTCCTTCCTCTGTCCGTTCAAACTACCCTGTTCTGTGTCATCACCACTGTGTAACGCTTCACAGGGAGGTGGCCACCTATTCTGCAATGGGTGAGTGTGTCAGGTTCCTTGGACACATTTGAATGGTCATTATTTCCATTTGCTCCAAGATGCCTACGAAACAAAAATCTTCTGTCAACTCATAGTCCATGTTAGACATAAAATCCCATCTGATCTTCCTTTACAACCTTGTTAAGGAAGTAGCATGACGTTTACCCATCTGATGTGAGTGGTTTTCTCTCTCTTCCATTGGATTCATTGCACTCACTGTGTGGCATCGGGTGGGACTCAACCAAAATTTCTTACCGCCTCAGGCCTTCCGATATCCTGCTACTTTTCTGGAATCCACAGAACTAAATTTATTACTTTTCTACATTTCATAGCCATTTCGGGTCTGGGCACTTTGGGGCTTTCCTTCACTAAGAGGGATGCCCTGTGATATGTGATTAGTGCTTTAGCACTAATCACATATCAGAAACCACCCTTGTTTCTTGAATTAGCATCTGGTTTTGCCAATTTGCACTAGCGTGCATTACCATGGGCCAATGGTCTACGCGCTCGAACGAGGGTCCTCGTTGCTATGTGCTAATCACAATTGCAACAATCACGAGGATTCCTTTTGAGATCTTGATCCTTCTAAGACTTGAATCTGTTTGGAATAATTTGAACGAGTTTATGAAAACTTAGAGAATGTTTAGGATCTAATTTGGATCATGGCCTTCCTACTGAAAAAGATTTTGGACCACCAAAAGTTTATTTTTAAGCATCAACCAAGTGAGGGTACTAATTCCTCGCTTGCCCATTTTCTATCCATTTTGCACTGCTTAGCTTTGAACCTTTGATTCCAATTCTAAGTTACTCAACATCCCCTTTGCGCGTAGTTCTCACCTTCCTGTCCAGAACTATATCTTCCTGCAATTCATTAAGATATTTAGGCAACAGATCATCAATAAAAGGCAATTAACTCTACTCTTTGGGATTTTTAATTAATGAAGGTTCAAATAATCTCAAGATGTCTGCATTAATAACTGAGTAGATGTGCATGTAGGCTGGTAAATCAAGGAAAAAAGCATTCTGACCAATTTTCTCAAGTATCTTGAAAGGGCCATACCTTATTAGCTTCAACTTCTTACCTTCACCTTGCATTTGGTCTATGCTGATATACAACTAGACTTGATCACCAACTTGGAAAATATGCTTCATTTAATGCTTGTCATGCCTTGCCTTGTACCTAGCTTGGCTCTTTTCTAGTTGTTCCTATACTTCTTGGTGAATCTATTGGATTTGTTTGATGAACTTGGTTGCCTTATCCACATCACTGTGTCCATCAACCGTTATGTCTTTACTAAAGACTATTATGAAACCAGCTCAAGAAAAAGATAGAAAAGATAGATCAACACCTTAGAATTCATCCTCTTCGAGGGGACAACCTCCTTTACATTACATAAATGAATGATTCTTCGATGATTCAAATGACAAGACCTCCTTTCTATATATAGGAGTCTAAGGAGTCACAATATAACCCAACCGACCTAACAATAATAATATAAAGCCACAAAAATAACAATAGAGGGATTCTGAGGGGCACACTAATAACAATATGGGGGCAATAGGGGCACAACAATATTAATAAGGGGTACAACTACAATAGTAATGGGGTAATCACTAGTATTATAGGGACCCAACATGCCCCTCTCCTTCAAAAAAGTGTTGTCCTCAACGCTTGAGTATTTCTGGATGCTTCTGTATAAAATTCTCATCCTCCCATGTGGAATCTTTAGCAGATAAGTTCTTCCACTTGATAAGATACTTTGAAATTGATCGATTTCGTAGCTGGTGAGTTCTTGTTTCTGTGACTAATTCCGGTTCCAATATAATTTTTCCTTCCTCGTCAAGTTCTAGCAATATTGTTTGAACTGGGAGCTTGTCACCTATAACCTTCTTTAAACATGAAACATGGAAAACTGGGTGCAGTTGAGAAGCTGCAAGAAGCTCCAATTTGTATGCCATAGTACCAATCTTTTGCAACACCTTTTATGGACCATAATACTTTGGTGATAATTTATTATCCTTCTTAGCTTTCTTTAGGGACATTTCCTTATATGGTTGTAGCCGTAATACCCAATCACCTACATCAAAACTTCTTTCCCTGCGATGTTGATCTGCCTGTTGTTTCATTTTATTCTGTGCGAACACGAGGTTATCCTTTAAGAGTTGGAGGACTTGTTGTTGATGTTCGATGTGATGTTCCACTGCTTGAACCTTAGAATTTTCTCTTAAATATGATGTGATGGATGGTGGTTGATATCCATAAAGTGCATAAATGGGGTCATTTTTGTTGTTGTATGGAAGGAAGTGTTATACCACCATTCAGCCAGAGGCAACCATTTGACCCATTGTGTCTATTTATTAGATACAAAGCAACGAAGGTATCCTTCCAAACATTTTTTTACTATCTCGGTTTTCCCATCAGATTGAGGATGATAAGATGAGCTATGAGCTAACTGAGTACCAAGACAAGAAAATAATTTGTCCAAAAATTTCCAGTGAAAATGGGATCTCTGTCACTTACAATAATCTTTTGGTTTCCATGTAGCTTTTGAATTGTTTCCATAAATGCACTAGAAACTGTATTGGCTTTAAATGGATGTGATAATTCAAAAAAGTGTGCATACTTGGTAAGTCTGTCAACTACCACCATGATGACACTCTTTCCCTCAGACTTGGGTAAACCTGTGATAAAATCCATTGAAACCTCTTCCCAATGTTGGCTTGGAATGGATAAAGGTTGTAATAGACCTGATGTCTTAATTGTTTACTTTATTTTGTTGGCAAACCAAACATTCCGCCACAAACTTTTGATTATCTGATTTAAGGCCCTCCCAAAAAAATTCCTTCTTAACCCTGTGGTAAGTTTTTAAAAATCCCGAGTGCCCTCCTAAGGGAGAAGTGTGCAATTCCATAAGAATCTTTTGTTTTAGCTGGGAATTCTTACAGGGGTATAAGCGATCTTTGTACCATAACGAATCATTTTGCCAGCTAAATGTATCAGACGTATTGGAATCTTGTTGTAA
>APFE031045861.1:0-22135 GCA_000404065.3 Pinus taeda
ATAACCCTCATCCGCCTACTGAGAATTTAGGAGTAGGGATGTATTCCTCGTTGATGGGTACTTTTGAGTTTCCCTCTCCTATTGCTAAAATCAATGCCATTTCATCATCTAAGGAGTCTCCTCGAGAAGAGTTCTTCTGAACTCATTATTTTTTAGACCCTTGGACCTTACCTTCACCTACGACCACATTAGTTGAAGGACAAGGGAATGGAATGGCATTTCCTATATCTACAGTTGAGCTTAGATATCAGTCTATCGTCAACTCTGTAGATGACCATTCTACTCCTTTTTCTGAAGAGGAGTTAGATGGCGATGTGGCTCCGGCTTGGAGCCTTGATTCTACCTCTGCCTTGGACTGCTTAGTCAGTTTTACCTTTTGAAGAAGCAATTCTCGAAGCAATGATGGGTATAGATCGACCTTGTGAAGATTTACACCATCGTTCATAATTTCTTCCTCCATTGTAGCAGGTAGAATCTAGATTCTCCGAGCTCTGTACTAGTGATGTTTGTACAATGTCAAATCCTTTGGCTCCAGCACACGTTTGTGCCGAAGGTAATATGTCGGTGATTTCAAAAACAACACCTATAAACATCTCTAGGGACCCTCACACAGTCGAGAATCTCTTCATCGGAATTGAGTGTTCCCCTGAAGAAATTCAAATTTACACTGACCTGTTCAAGGAATTTCAGGATGTATTTTCTTGGTCTTATGAAGAAATGCCTGGCGTTGACCCATCTATAATTCAACATGAGATCAAGATGTATGAAAATGCCAAACCAGTTCGTCAAAGGCTTCAGCCGATTAACCCTAGGAAAGCAACAACTATCAAAGCGGAAGTGGAGAAGCTGCTAAAGGCGGGTTTCATATACCCTGTTCCTCTTACTGATTGGGTTTCTAATCCAGTCCCTGTAGATAAAAAGCAAGGAACAATCTGAGTATGCATCGATTTAGGACTCTAACAAGGCTTTGCACCAAAGAATAATTACCCAACACCATCATTTGATCAGATATATTCTTGTGTCATGAGGTGTGCCCAGGTAAGAGATTTCCTTCATCGGATGGTTTTTCTGGTTATAATCAAATTTCTATCCATCCTGAAGATCAACATAAGACAACCTTTATATGTCCCTAGGGTACCTTTGCATATAGAAATATGCCTTTTGGTCTTAAAAATGTTGGAGCCACCTTTCAGTGGGCCATGTCATATGCTTTCCATGACATCAAGCATGTGATCGAAGCATACTTGGATGATCTCGCTACTTGTTATTGAAAGAGAAATGATCACCCTAGTCACCTTCGAATGGTTTTCGAGCGATGTCATTTTTATAAAATCCGGTTGAATCCCAATAAGTGCGTTTTCACGGTTACGTCCGGTCAGTTGTTAGGGTTCATTGTGTCAAATGAAGGGATTCGGATTGATCCCTTCAAGGTTGAGGCAATATTTCAATTGCCTCCCCCGTCCTCAATTCGACAACTTCAAAGCCTTCAAGGGAAAGCTAATTTCTTAAGGCGGTTTATAGCGAACTATGCCGAGATCACTAAAGGGTTCATGCATTTGCTACGGAAAGGAGTTCCATTTGTATGGGACGACTTTGCGCAACGATCGTTTGATGCTTTGAAAAAAGCACTAGTCTCTACCCCGCTTTTGAGTCCACCGGATTATGGCAGAGAATTCCTTTTATATCTTGCTGTGGCAGAATCAACCATTAGTATGGTTCTAGTTCAAGAGGACGATGCTCTCACTTAGCACGTGATTTATTATTTGAGCTGAGGCTTAATAGGTCCTAAACTTCGCTATTCTCCGGTTGAGAAGTTGGCCTTGGCAGCTGTCCATGCTGTCCAGTGGCTCTATCATTATATCTTGCTACGCAAAACTTTTGTCTTAGCGGCGGTCAATCCATTTCAATTTGTCCTCAGTAGGCGAGTGATTGGGGGAAAATATAATAGATGGACAGTCATCTTGCAAGAATTTGATCTCGATTTCTTGTCATCCAAGTCTAAGAAATCCATGGTTTTTGCTGAGCTAATTTCTGAGCTGCCTTGTGGAGAGGAAACTGTTTATGAGGAAAGTTTTCCCGATGAACATTTATTCCTCATCTCTTCACTCGACCCTTGGTATGGATATATTATTTTCTATCTCCAGAATTCGAAGTTTCCCTCTACTTTCTCTAAGGATGAACATCAAAAATTACGTCACCTGGCTAAAAATTATGTTATCATTGGTGATACCTTATACCGTCGAGGGGTTGATTCAATCCTTCGGTGCTGTTTAACCTTGGAGGAAGCAGAGTCAGTGCGAAATGATTGCCACAGTGGAGCTTGTGGTGGTCATCTATCGGGGCTTGCTACAGCCCAACGCATCTTACGTGCTGGCTATTTTTGGCCTTCACTCTTTAAAGACTGTATGGAAGCGGTAAAACACTGTCACCCTTGTAAGATCTTTACTCGCAAGATGCGTGCTCATCCAGATCCTCTTTTTCCCATTGTCACCGTCGGTCCTTTTACTAAGTGGGGTATTGATTTTAGAACTTGTAATCCGCCTTCAGCGGCGAATCACAAGTATATTATTGTGGTTGTAGACTACCTTACGAAGTGGGCCGAGGCCATGCCCACTTATAAAAATGATAGTGACATGACAGCTTTGTTTCTTTTCAATCAGGTTATCTCAAGATATGGTGTCCCGAGAGAGATTGTCACTGATCATGGCAGTCACTTCCAGAATCAACTAATGTCTGAATTGGCTCTTAAATTAGGTTTCCGCTAAGAGAATTCATCTCCTTATTATCCTTAGGCCAATGGACAGGTCGAGAGGCAGTCAATAAAACTCTTAAGACGATACTCCAACGGACAATCGACAAAAATCGGTCCAATTGGCACGTTATGTTGTATTCGGCTCTTTGGGCATACCAGACCTCCGTAAAGACTGCTACTGGTTTTACACCTTTTCAGTTAGTTTACAGGATGGAATCTATCTTTTCGATTGAATGTGAAATCCCATCTCTTAAGTTAGTTGTAGAGCTCCTTCCAGAGACTTCGAGTCTCAAAGAGCACCTCCACTTAGAACATCTCGATGAGCAATGTCGAGATGTCGCCACAGTGAATGAGGCTCATAAGAAAAGGGTCAAAACGCAGTATGATAAATCTGTCCGTCCTCGAGTCTTTTCTGAAGGTGACCTTGTCTTGGTCTATGACCAAGATAAAGACACCTTGGGGGTAGGCAAGTTTAAGCCTATGTGGTATGGTCCTTTCATTATTAAACAAGTTTTAGAAAAAGGGTCATATGAGTTAATCGATTTTGAGGAAAACAAGCTGGTGGAGCCCCGAAACGGGCTCTACCTAAAGAAGTACTTTGCTTAAGTAGGAGTTAGGAAATGGCTTCTTTATATATTATGTATATTTGTACATATATCATCGAGAGTTTTGTGATATCAACACTTTTTGGTCTGCTATTGCAGGTGTTGATGGATGATTTGGTGTATTTTGGGTTCGCCGATGGTGCTAGTCGGCACACTCGGAATCTCGCTTCCGCAGCTTGGGTACTCTATTATCCAACTAGTCAATTGATGGCATCAAGAGGCGTATGCATTGGTCCTGCTTCAAATAATATGGTTGAGTATACTGCCGTTATTAATTTACTATCCGAGGCAATCTCTCATGAGATCGACTTGTTGGTAGTTTATCTGGATTCTCAATTGATAGTGTCACAATTAAACAACATTTATTGGGTAAGGGATCCATGTTTATATCGCGAGTATTTAAGGGTGAGGTTGTTGCAAAGATCATTTGTTTATATTAATTACTTGCACATTCCAAGATCTCATAATTGGTTAGCTGATTCTATCGCTAATCAAGCATTAGACTGGCACATCAATCATTCATCATAATAAAATCAAGCATCAAAAGTCAAACTGTATATATATATATATAATAATATAATATATATATATAAATATATATAGATAATAATATATATCATCATAAAGCATCTCAAGTGTACATATGTTGTCCAAAAATGTACAAAATTGGGACTCCAATGCCCATAATCATGTCCGGCATATCTAATGCCCTGGCTCAGGATGAGCGGCCAAGTAGGTAACTATCGAATTGGCTACATGCCGAAAAGTGCGAACCCAGTCATGTGGCATGCCGACTACATGACGCTGCATATCCTTAGGAAGGTCCTCTATGGCAGCCATCGGTACTCGACAGCTCAGTCTCGTCAAGTGTCGTTGGATGTTATGTAGAGTCCGTTCTGTCTCGGCAGCGGCCTCTTCGGCTCCTCCGCCGCACCGTCTGTGCCACGGGAATCCATCTAGTCGTACTGGACCAATATCTGGATCATGATCATTATATTAGTCATTTGAATCTCATCAAAAAATATTTTTCAAAATGCATCATTATATTTGAAAAATCCAAAAAAATCATAAAATCAAAAAATTCTTACCAATCTCGCCCCATGCTGCGTTCGGCGGTAATGGTAGGTCAGGATCTCCTCGGAAATCCAGCCCAGCATAAGGGTAGTCATCTACGGTGATGATTTGCTGATCCCACCAGGTGAAGAAATCATCGTCGAAAGTAGTCCTCGGGACCTCCCCACCCCCCAGACGTTTCATCAGATCAGCCCACCGGCCCATGCGTGGATCGCATGGGGTGCTGATGGAAACTGCTACCCTGGGGCGGAGTGCGGGAATCCTGTCGAAGAAGAAAGTGCACAAGATAGTCCCGTAGCCAAAGTTCTTGGTCTGTCCCCTCTTGATAGAAGTGAGCTAGCTCTTCATGCTGGCCAGAAGAGGAGTACACCAGTCGAACACAGTAGTGAGACAATCAACTGCCACGCTCATGGTGAGCCGTGATGCTTGATGCAGAGAGGATGATCTGTTCACTCGAGCTATGGTGAACATGATTATCCTCAGCAATAAACTCGCCACATGTGCAATAGAAATCTGGCTCCCAACCTTCTTGGGATGTCTTGGGCAATATATCTGTACGTAGTCCTCTATGGTGAGACTGCTCCGTGTCCTGCCCTGGGACAGTACTACCTCTCCCCTTTCGGAAAGGCCCATGATAAAATAAATATCCTCCACTTCTACCCTGAGTGGCATTTAATCAATCATGAAGGCTTCCTCCTCGACATCCCAATAGTCAATGAGCATCTCAAGCAGTTGTACATTGGCTTTCATGTTCGGCAGTTTGAAGAATTTAAGCAAGCTGCATCCCCGTAAAGCATCCAAGGCTTGAGGATCATTCATAACTTCATTATCCACTGCTGCATGTTCTCTTTCACGCCATGTGACCGACATCCTGAGAAAAAAATGAGTTCTAACCGTTAGTTTTTGGTTAAAATTGGTTCACGGCGTACACGCGGGTTACTGTACACACAGTCGCATATAGGGCCCACGTGTACGCAGGTTTCATATTACCAACCCACATATACGCCGCGGTGAAATTTTGAACAAAAGTTCAACGGTGAAACATCAATGAAAAATCTTAAAACTAGTCACAATTAATTGCAAGCTAAGTATAAGAGTTACCTAGAAGATTTTGAAGAGTTTGAATGGTCGAATTTGGCACACGGGAAGTTTTCTCCTTTTGCTCCAAATCTTTGCTCTCCAACTCAAATGGTAAAAATGGTGAGTCCAAAATCCCTTTTATAAGTTTTGAAAATGCAAAATTTTTCAAAAATTTATTTTGTTTGGCCTCGTGTGACTTTTAACTTGGGAGCTTGGAATGTCAAGAATGGTTTGTTTTTCAGGACATTTTGGATGTTTTCGACTGTTTCGAGACGGTTCCATGACTGCTGACCCATCATGGCAGGTACCATTTTCTCACTGGCATATAGGTTAGGGAAGCCATTTTTTCCGTTGCATCATGCATACTAGCCTCCATCTGTCGATACATCTGCCATAGGGTTGATCCCATCATGTTATGGTTCGTAAGCCATCTTCACTCGCCGATTTTTAAAATCATGACACGATGGTAGAGCCATCCTTTACATGGGCATCGTAGTTAGCAACTCACTGACATTTGTTGCCCATGCTGCTCCAATTTGAGTAGGCTCGTGAGTCCTCTATAGTCCTGCCATGACTGATGCGTTGAAGACTCATTCCTCTTAGCTTCTTCGCTTTGTTCTGGCCTTATACCCTAGAGGCTCCTTTGTGTTGAGTTGTACTACTGCATTGCATGTTGACCATTTGCACCTTTTGGCCTAGAGCCAGCTTCACTTGGACTCGTGTTTAAGCCAACTTTTGACCATGATGACTGCAAAATCAACCTTGCATATCTTTGACTTCTACAACTTGACACACCTTGACCCGTGGAAGGAACGTACCTTTGAGTGTCGCTGACCAATTTTTGCCTCCCTGCATTGAGCATAGGAATGTTCCATTCCCAGGAACTAGATCATATGTTTCATCGACACTTGTTCTTTCCACTATACCATAGCATTCTTTTATTCTTTTTCAAGCTCAACAGAAAAAGACAAAAAAATTAAATATTCCAAAAAGAGCGGGAACGGGACAGTATTTCCATTTATTATTGGTAGCTAGAGTCAGTCATGTCGCCCTTGAACAAAGCACTCAAAACAAAGTCTCCTCCGTTTGGGCGGGATTTAGTTTGACTTAGGTATGCCTTAACCTTATTATTGAGTCAGTTCTCCCCCGATTGGTTATCTCTTCCAATCATATGGAGGGTTCGTTCGTGCATCCAGCATGACGAACTTATACAGATTCATCATATGCTGCCATAGTCACATTGAGTCGTGCTTTTGTTCAAGGGAAGTTAGCTTGAGTCGGCCTCTCTGCGGTGTCTCTTGACTCATTTTTCAGTCGGCTATCCCGGTTGTCAGTATCATGTCTTACATCACATCAGTTATGTTGGTCCTCTACTCGTGCTAGTTTGAGAAGGTCCCCATTGACTTCTTGCTGGCGGGTCTTGTCCTTATCGGCGACGACATCTTGCTCTGAGGGCAGGCCTAGAGTTGCACCCTGGCCCTATTTTCATTATTGATAGGTTACCTTGTGCTCAGCATCGATCAGTATCATGGGTCTTTGACTGAGTGGTTTCCCTTGTGTTCGACATCAGCTTACATTATCACAAATTGGAATTCGTGCAGTACCTTGGTTTCAATTTGACCCTATTGGTGGATACCTCGCCTCTGTGTCATCTTTCATTGTTGGTTGGTTCAGAGGGTTTCTGTCGTGCGCTAGCCACATCTTGTGTACGCCGGAAACGTACTTCGATTGGGTTACTACATATTTTTCGTCTAATTCCTTCCACATTATTGACCTATGGGTTACACTCGTGCTAGATTGATGAAGGATGCCTTAATTCCTTCCTTCTAGCGGATCTTTCCCTATCGACTCCTACTCGTTGCTCTGGGGCAAATATCTAGAGTCCATTTGGTAGTACCTTGGGGTTTGCAGTCATTAGTAGCAGATCCTTCGCTATCAATAGTGGGAAACCATCATTGTCTCCTAATCGATATATTCTTACAGGTGTTTGACTCCAGCTCATCTATTCGCACTTGTTGGATTGTACTGGGTACCTTGACGTTCATTATCATTATCAGTGAGTAGTCTCGCATTTGTTAACGGTATACATCAATGACCGGTAATCAAACAATTTCTCACATGGTCGACTTCAGCTCGTTTATTCCCATGGTGTAGAAATGTACTGCGACGGTCGGTGAAGGCCTCAGGTTGTATCAGCATTCATTGGTTCACTTGACAGTTGCTCCTATTGCTGCTAGTTGATACCACTCCACCTTATATGTTGCAGTCAGTCATGGCGACATTCTATATGCTGGCACCTGAGTTTGCAGTGTAGTACCATCCTTTTCCATCATGTTCAGTTGGTACCTTTTGGGGATCAGTCTTTGATATCAGTGATCCGTTGTATCTTTCAGCATCATTGACAATTTAATATGTGATATTCAGACATGTACTTGTTCGATCATGATCAGATGATCCATTATGTATTTTCCAGTCATTTATACTTGTATACTTAGTGGATATGCTTGTACTTGATATGCGGACATGCTTTGCTTTCTCTGAGCATGGGTATGCCCAGCTCAGATGATGTTTCTTTCTGATCTCCTTTTGTGGCTTGGCTGGCTGAATTCTGGTGAAGTACTCCTCAGTTTTTGGCAGACTTCCTTTCCATGTACTTGCTTAATATATTTCGGCCATCATGTTCCCCTTCTGACCTCATATATTAGGGGGTATCTGTTATAGCTCCAAATCTCACTATTATGGTTTGTGATGCTGCACTCATGGCCTAGGGCAACCCCTCCTTCCATACATGGTCCCAAATTTAAAAAACAATGTTTTATTCCTTGTACACGACATTGCCCTGAGTTAAACACGTGTATACGCGGGTAGGCATATACCCAACTTGCGTATATGTATCAAAACACTTAAAAAAATATAAAACTCCTTATTTTCAGGCGAAGATCACGGGTTTTACCTGCTGATCACCTATTAATGCCCGTGGCCCAACTGTTCCCAACCAACTCCCAACTAAAAAACTACTTTGGGAGAGGTATAAAAAGACCTAAAAGGGAAGGCCTAAGGGAGGAGAGAAGAGAGAGAAAGGTTATTATACTGAGATTTTTCCCCTGACCAGGTCTGAAGACCCTTGTGCCTTCTGCACTTCCCCCATTTATACATGAAACCCTTGTTTCCTTGTGTGTTGATGTTCAGCCACTAGTTATGGCATCATGGAGTGAGTCTTGGAAGGAGATACACTAAAGGCTTGAGGCTGGACAGATCTGGAAGGAAGCTTTGCTTGGAGCTTGCGAAAGGTTACTCAGGTGATATTACTCCTTTTGTACATTCTATTTGTCTATAATAAAGAAACACGTCTTGGTTCCTGATATGCTTCTTATTTATGTTTATGATGTTCATGTTTGAATTCATATGTGGATGGTTGTTTAAAGTTCATAACTAACTACCTTCTTTTATAACATAGATGATTTCTTTATAAGTCTTTGTCCATATACTGCTGTATTCATTGGAATTGGTTGTTTTGCAGGAAAAAGGAGCGAAAGGGACTTGAAGAAGGGTTTGGACCCTAGAGGAACTTCTCGAACGTAGGACCTGAGGTACGCCCCTCTTACTATAGAATTTGCTTATAATAGCATAATGGCTGTGTGAATGTGTGTTTCTCTGTTTAGACAACTTTCAATCTGCTAGGGTTTCCACCCAAAAGCCCTAGGGGAACATTTCCCTCAATAGTCATCTATTCGAGGCATGGGGTACCTGTTCCGAATGGCGGTCTTGTTTAGATCTCGGTAACCAATACATAACCTAAGAGTTCCATCCTTCTTCTTTACAAAGATCACTGGTGCACCCCAAGGTGACACACTGGGTTGTACAAAACCTTGATCAAGAAGTTCTTTGAGCTATATACTCAATTCATTAAGCTCCTGGAATAGTCATTCGATAAGGTGTCTTGGATATGGGTTCCACTTCTGGTTTCAAAGTTATGGAGAAATCAATTTCTCGAACTGGAGGCAAACTTGGTAGCCCTGGAGGGAATACATCTGCAAATTCGGAAAGTAGTGGGTGCAACTTATCCGAGGACTTCTCGTTGGTAGGAACCATTTCTACTGCATAAATCTTGCACTTTTTCCTCATACATTTATTAACTTTCTTGGCTGATATGAGGCACAACGTAACATCACGTCTAATCCCTTTTATTACTTTGGTTTCTCCTTGGTCATTTTTTATGAGAACTATCTTATTATAGCAATCTAGTATAGTTTGATGGGATTCAAGCCAATCCATTCCCACAATTAATTCATATGTCCCTAGAGTCGTACTATATAGGTTTACCTTGGTATCACACCCCCCAATGTTAACACTACAATCTCTTACCATTGGCCCTATTGATTGCTGAGAGCCTGATGCCATTTCTACCATTCTAAAGTTACTTTGCTCATGAGCTGTCAATCCACATCTAAGTATTGTTGAAGGTGAAATAAAACTATCAGTGGCACCTGGATCAATTAACACAGATAGAGGGATGTTATTAAGCGTACCTGCAGACTCTACTATAGTGACTTGGTGCTCAGCCTAGCGATGGTTTGGGGCTACATGAATTCGATGTGGGTTTTGTGGTCTTCCTCCTCTTGCTTTGTATTCTTGTTGTTTAATCCCTGTTTGATAGCTTGGACAATCTTTTCTATAATGTGGACCTTTACATTGCCAACATTCTACTTGTTCCTGCTTCTTACGTTGTACTTGTCCTTGGCCACCAAATCTTCTACCCCACCCACTATTCAAGTAAGGCTGACCCTTATGTCCTCCTGGAGGTAGTCGAGAAGTTGCGTTAGCGATCCAAGAAATAGTGTTTTGTCTTCCCTGGAATCTATATGGCTGCCCCCCAGGTTTATTTAGCCTCATTGTGGAATGTTCCTTTCCTAAATTTTCATCAACCTCCATTTGCTTCTTCATATTTATCTTCCTTAGGACTTGTTTGGCTAAACTAGTGGTTGTTGCCACAGTGGTGGGTTTCCACATGGCGACTTCCGCTCAGACTAAGGGGTCGAGTCCATGCAGGAATCTTTTAGCTTGACGTTTATCATCAGCCATATAGTCCACGTGATCGACCAACGAATAAAATTAAGCTTCATAGTCCTCGATAGATCTACCATTCTATCATACTTCATGTAAAGCACCTACTTGATGGTGTTTGTACTCTTTTGATAGGTACCTAGTTCGGAAGGCTTCCTCAAACATTTCCCAAGTAACTTGTACTGGGGTGACTTGCATCTTTGTTTCTTCATTTACCCACCATAATAAGGCATCTCCTTTTAGTAGACTCATTGATATTTGGGCCTTTTCCCTAGAAGTGTACGCCTTAAAACTAAGTGCTCTTTTGACACCGATTACCCATGCTTCTGCTTTTGAACCCCCTTCTAGACCCGTAAACTCTGGTAATTTGGATTTTTGGAGTTCTTTCATAATATCAAGTGTTGCTTGTCCATCTTTGGCATTGAATTGAGAATTTAGGTCCTGTCTCTGTTTTTGTTCCAATTCCCTTTGCACATTTCCTTGATCTCGTCATTGGCTTGAGACCCAATCCTTAAAGATATTGGCAATTTCCCCAAGGGAATGTAATATAGCTTGCTTAGCTGGGGTTCCTATCTCTGAAGTGGCAGGAGGTGGTGTTTCCACCTCAGGGTTATTTTGGGTTTGTCTTCGACGTTTAGGAGCCATGATCTACCTGTGATATTCAGTTAAATTATACATTACTTTCTTACTCATATGCCAAAAGCGACAATAAATTTAGAATATGTACAAATTTAAAATATACATTTAGTTACTCAATTGAATTACAATACTTAAACCATAAATTATCACAAATTTAGTAGTATAGAAACATGAGTTACAAAGAAATAATATTGTTAGAATAAAACTTAGAGAATTGGATCAATGTAAAATAAAACAAAATTCGAATGAGTAAAGCTTAAGAATATTGGTGGTATTATTGTGTTAAGAAGGTATTGAATTTTGGAAAGAAACATTATATGTCACAATAATATTAATTCTATAGATTCATGACTTTAAGGATAAAGATAAATTTAAATGTTGTGTTAAGTATCTGTTTAGGCAATCATTACTTATGTAAAAAAAATGGACTGTTTTAAAATAAATTGTTGAACAAGTGTATCTTGAGATTCTTATGACTATTCTAAGAAAATTTATGAAATCAAACCATCAAAGAAATATTCCACACCATAACAAGAAGAGACATCGCCACTCGACCTAGAACCGGATCGGATGACTAGGAAGGTTATCCCTCCCCAACACAAAATAAAATCATTTTATTAATTATATGGCCTGCTTGCAAGCGCACCCGCAAAGGCCATATCAAATCCATTAAATTACAATACATTTAGCCATATTAATTTCTCGGATAAGACATAAAATTGTCTGCATGTGTACAGAAGCCTAATACATCATATTAAACGCAGGCAAGGGTGCAACATATCTACTACTATAGCTGATACACCTATTACATCTGCTAACTTCTGACATCTCATAAACGAACATGATTCTCGCTTGAATAAGAAATGCTCGATTGAAAGCATAGAATGAGGGGTCATATTGCACAACAACGACCAATGTTTATCGATCAAGACAACATAATCTGTGGGAGGTCTACAACAAATATGGATTCAGATCTTATGAGAAAGGGGAAAAGTCAAATAATTTCAATACGACTGTAGGCCGAGGGAAAGTAATAACAAATATTCTAACATCGCCATACCCAGAAAGAAAAAAAAATAAAATAAATAAATAAATAAATAAAAAATAAATAAAAAATAAAAAATAAAAATAAAAAAAAATAATAAAAAATAAAAATAAAAAAAAATAAAAATAAAAATAAAAATGGATGGAAGCATTTCTATAGTCTTAATGCTATTTTCCAGAGTGATGAAGTCACTGCAATTAGATACGGATGCACACATCGCATATCACGTTTTTCACTTTTTTTTATTTTTTATTTTATTTTTTATTTTTTTTATTTTTCTGTCTCGCCTGCTAGAAGACCTGAAAACCAACAGACACACTCCATCATTAAAGCGACTCTGAAGTATTGAATACCATCATCAAATCCAATTGAAAAGTTGGGTGTGAATACAATACCAATTCATTCATTTCTTTAAAGCTATGGGGATAGCAGTTCTTATTGATGAATTGGAGAAGTTGAAACAACCTTTGAGTAATGCTGTCAGGGAAGAGCTTGCAGAACGCGAGAGGGAATCCATGGATTCTGTTCTCAACAGACAAGATGAAGACGACAACTCTACAAATGGTAAGGAACTGATAAATTACACAGCTTTGCCAATGATGGAGGCTTAAATAATGAGTATTCTGATGGAAAAGGAATTATGACAAATGGATGCTCCAAAGAGTCTAGAAAGGGCCACGAGGAGAGTTCTGCAGTGGAGCAATGTCTTCTATGTAATTATAATACCAAGCAGATCCAATCATATATTGGGACATTGAGAAAATCTGTGCAAACTAATATTAGTTTGAATGGCATGTGTCTGATTTAAGGTTATTAGATGACCATCCGGGTGCAAAACCAAATCGAGTTATGACCTCATATAATGATGAATTATTTTCATCAGAATCAGATAGACAAGTTTTTCTCATAAGAGAACAAGATTAAGAGTTAGATGCGCTTAGTGCGAGTGTTGAGAGACTTGGCGGTGTTGGTCTCACATTACATGAGGAGCTCATGGGACAAGAAAAAATTATGGCTCTCTCGATATAATTGCCATTGCAGACCTCTTGAAGGTTTTGTATTTTGCAAAATTGTTCAATCTCATGTAGGATGCTACAGATCATCTCCGAGAAAAAGATCTTGATGCATAATCGATGATTGGATCATTTATGACATTGAGGCCACCTAATACAACTATTTCACACAAGGATTCCTTTCAAATTTGTGTACATCATGCAAGGCAGTGGTTGTGCGACTCGGACCAACCCATTCATCCAAACTCTACTCTTTCTTTTAAGAATTTGAGGGAGAGACTGAACAAGATTCTTGACAAAAAAAAAAAAAAAAAATCCCTGACAAAAATGAGCCTGCAAACAATGGCTAACAAATTAATGAAAACAAATCAAAATTGCGGAAATCTAAAAACCCTGATTACAAAGTTCAGTTGTCGTGGAAATTACTCGTAGGAAAATAAGCATCCTGTAACTTTAAAAAAAAAAGTCAAGTTAAATATTTCGACAAAATTATTTTTATTTTTTTTAGATGCCCATAGGCCCTAAGGGTTGAGCCCTACTCCGATACCATATTTAACAGTCCAAAGTAAATATAAAGTTAATTTCCTAATTAAAATCATAATCAAACAAATAAGCATATACCTATATTAACTGTGATTGAAGTCTGCCAGATGACAACAAGGTTTTGGGGAAGACTCTCCACCCAACCATAGGCTCAATTGTGCAAGGATTTGCTATCACTGGCCACCCCCGAGCCCTCAATCAACCTACTATTGCTAGCGATTCCTAGGTCTTAAAGCACCATTCTCCCAAGAGAATGAAAGATAGAAACTCGGAAAGATGGAATGCCTCCCATCCTCCTCACCCTCTAATAAATAGAGCAAACATTGAATGGGGAACCACATGCACACACTCCATGTGTCTACATGCAGCCTTGATTTTTAGCTTTCTTTACTTTTCTTTTGATGTTTTAGTTTTCTTGTTTTATTTCTTTTCTTTTCTTTAGCTTTCTTGTTTTCTTTTCTTCTTTTTCCTGCTTTGCTTGTGTTATTTCTATTTATTCTTATTTAGAGAATAACCATTTTATTTTTATTTTTTATTATTTGTATATATTTTAATATCATTTATGATTTTATTATTTATTTATTTAAGTGATTTATTATTATTATATTTATATTTATATTTATTATTATTTTTATATTTAAGTGATTATTATTTATTATGAAGGGGAGGGATATTACACATAGTGTTGTGAATTCACTTGCAATGCCTGGCAACACAGTGATAACGTTTTGAAATGATGAAAACAATATTTCATGTGTAAATTGTAGTCCAACCAATATTAAGATGTAACTCATATTGTAATACTTGAAATTTTATATAATAAAATTTATGTGGTTGATTTTTTTTTTTTTTTTTTTTTTTTTTTTTTTTTTTTTTTTTTTTTTTTCACTTTATATTATTTAGCCTTGTTAATTAACATATGTAACTTTGTGTTATCATATTAGATGAACATGCACATTGTATGACAATTTTTTTCATTATTTATTATTTATTTTTATTTTTTAATTTAGCTGTAAAATCATACTAATTAATTTATGTTCATTAATAATGAATACATAAAACTATTCTAAAACTTCTAAATTAGTAGTTTATATTGATTAATGATAAACCCATAAAATGAATATATGACTAAATTAGTTGTTTATAATGATTATGAGTTAAATTAAATAAAATTAATAGAAACTAATACGTTAGTCATTTGTATAATGAATATGAAACTACCAAAAAAATATAAATGACTACTGCAAATGATAAATTTGTGATTACAAATGATGATTAAATTTTGCATATATGCGACTATTAGTAGTTAATTTATAGTATCTTATAACATGACTAAAATTTATTCATATTTTGTTGGTCATTAATTAGTTTCAAAGAATGACTAAAATTTGCATATATATGACTATTAGTAGCTAATTTACAGTATCTTATAACACAACCAACATTTTGGTCATATTTCTTTGGTCATTAATTGGTTTTCTCGAGTAATCATATAGTAATATATTTGGTCATTAATTGTAGCAATTAATGACCAAATTTATGATTAAATATATTACTAAATGATAAAATTAAGACAACCAATTAGTGACTAAGCTAAAAATGACTAAAAGTTGGTCGCATTATAAGATATTTTAAATTAGTTAATATTAGTCACTGACTGAAAATTGATCGTTTATATGCAAATTTTAGTAGTTTTTTTAGTAACTAATTAGCCATTTTGTACTAGTGACAACTTGACCTCCACTAGTTCCTCTAACAATTAGAACTAGCTTAACTTACCATAACTCAATTTAATTGAAAAAGATTGCTACAAATTAGAAATTAATCATACTGAATTAAAATCAAGCTTCCACAACTCGAATTAACTAATTTAACTAAGTGACAAGTGCTATGTCACCTTAGTTAACTAGCTTCAAGATTTCTACTGAAATGAAAATTCAAATTTTCTCTATTTTGACCAAGGTAAAGTAAAACTAAGATTTTCTTGTTGTATTTTCATTAGATTGGGCTAGAAGTGTGGATCACAAAAAGAACGCTAGTGGCGGAGCATTTTTTTCAGGAGAGTGCTTAGTTTCTTGGCTTAGAAAAAATAATTTTCAATCTCTCTATCTACCATTGGAGTAGAGTACATTGTGGCAACCTCATATTGCACTAAGGTTCTATGGATGAAGAAAAATCTAAAATACCTTCAAGAAAGTTGTGATCATCATGTTTCTATCATGTGTGTAAATAATATTGCAAATAATATCTCAAAAAAACTATTCATGCACTCTAAAATAAAGCATATTCCATTAAGTATCACTTTCTTCGAGAAAAAGTTATGGATGAGAAAGTATGATTGGAATATATTCCAACCAAAGAACAAATTTTTGATATCTTTACTAAGCCATTGCCAAGAGAAAGTTTTGAATACCTTAGATAGAGGTTGGGAGTGGATTCTTCCTCACAGGAAGGATTATCTCACTAATTTTAGCCAAAGGATCAAAAGGGTTTTCCTTCCAGCCTTTGGCAGGAGGAAGATGTACTTAGCAGGAAGATTTTACGAAAGAGAGGTTGTTGATAGGAGGATATTTGCATGACATGAAAGCTTATTCTCAAGGGGAAAATTATTTTATAAGAATATAGGTCCATAGGAAGTACAAGAACAATTATGCAACATATACAAGAAGTCACCTTATAAGAACCCATCCTCAGCATGTCCCTTTGCCATTGATGTCAAAGGGGGAGAGAGAAAACATTGGAGTAGTAGGAGTATTTGAAGGAAAATAAGATATTGAACCAGTGAAAGGATTTTGGAGAGAAAGTAGACTTTTTCCAACAATGTGAAAGGGGGAGTTCCCATCAACATGTCAAGGGGAGTTCAATTCATTTCCATTAATGACCATTAATTTAAGGTGGTGTTTCCATCAATAAAAAAGGGGGATATTGTTGTACATAATGTTTTCACTGATGACAATCAGTGCCACTGATGTCAAAGGGGAAGTCTAAGGAAGAAACAATATCATCAATGAATCAAAGGAAGTAGTATGAAAGTTAGAGCTATTGACAATATTGCTTCAAATGATGTCAAATTGGCATGAAGTTTATATATATATATATATATATATATATATATTATATATATATATATATATTTTGTTGAAGTTGTGTTTTTAAATGAATCTATGGATAATATGATTGGATATTTCTCTTTGAGACCTTTTCAATGGTATATTACACTTTGAAAAGGTCCCCTCAGATGAGAAGTTATGATAGTTTAAAGTTGACAATTGCAATAAGGATAAAAACACCAAATTTATTTGGAAAACACCAATTGTTTTTAAACATTGAGCATCTTTTGAGCGTATCTATGACCTTGTTGTGAAATCTATGACATAGTTCACATAAACATGCACATTGTTTAATTTGTAAAAGTTAAAACATATTTTGTAGAATTTGATCATTGAGATTCTCATGAACGATAGAAGAAGTGTCAACAAGCCTAAAGTTTAACGAGGGCTTCCCCACCATGCTAGCCTAATCCTATAGCGACACATTGCAATTCATGCTTGTAATATAGTAATGACATAACATGCTATGATGATGTGGCATACAAGGATGATGTGGTAATTCAAGAATGGCCTAAGGCTAATGACATGGAATTGATGACTTGGAAGTACAAGGACAAATCGTGGCTCGTGATAGATTTAAAGAATATGATATGACAGTGTGTATGGTTTCCCCTTGACAAGGTTAAACAACTATTTTGGGTGGCCAATCAAAGTATATGTAGGTGACATGTGGCACCATTAACTAGGTGCCACGTGACATGATGATGACATCACCACACAATTGGAAAATGACCCCCTAAGGCTAGGTCTTATGGAACAAAGGATCATCTCCAAGTGACCATGGGTTGTTAGATAAAATCAAATTCATATGGAGGAGTTGTATGGTTAGCTCCAAAGTCCAACTAGTAGTTGATCATGTATAAATACATAGTTCTGCGATAGAATGTTGGTACATCACTCAAACTTGAATTTGAAGAACTAAGGTGGATGGTTGGATTTGAGGCACAGTGATTTTCATAGTTTTGTGTTTCATTGGCTTGTTTGCACTATGGTTTACATAGTTTGTTGGCTTCGAGGTTGTGTTGGTGCGCTAGTTCTATGGCACAATGGTTTGTATTTGTTCATTGGCTTTCTAGTGTTATGGTTTGAGTTGGATTGATTATTTTGGTGGCACCATCATTTACATTGAATCAATTAAAACTGTGATTTATGCATCTCTCATTGGATTTGTGTTGGTGTGTTGGTCCTATGGCATTATGGTTTGCATTTGTTCGGTTTGAGTTGGATTAATTTGACATTGTGGTTTACGTACTGTTTGTTGGTCTTGTGTTTGTATTATTTGTTGGATCGACGACATCATGGTTTACAACTCTGTGGCTTCATGGCACTATGGTTAGTTCGTTAGCTATGTGATTTGTGGCAGTTTGTTGGCTATGTTGACATTGTAGTATGTATTGGTTTGTTCACTCTGTGACACTGTGGTTTACATTGGTTCAATGAAGGTCTATGGTTCATCTATGAAGGGTTGCATTTTTGTAAACATACATATGGATAAAAAATAAAATAAATATGAGTCACAAGAAAACACAACGAGGTTGGTAGTTGGAAATGGTTGTTTGCACTAGTTTGTATACAAAAGGTAATAGGTTTGACCCCTCGTACAATTTTCCTTGTTTATTTTTTATATGGGGTTATGGGCTCACCATAATTGACCAATCTATAGAATAGTTATAGTGTTTTTTAAGAGCCCATAAAGTGTCATTTTATATATTCACTCATACTTTTCCATATTTTAAAACGATTAATCTTTTATATGGTTTTATATAGTATTTGAAATGATTTTGAAGCCAAATTGAATTATGGAAGAGGGGAAATGATCATAATTCAGTTTTGATCTTTCCAGGAGCTATGAAGAGCCTTGAAGATGTACTTTTGGTGCTATAAAATTATATTTATTTATTTGGGGGTTATGAAGAGGTTTTAGGTCTTTTTAAGTAGGTGTTATATGCACAACCAAAAAAATATCCGGGAAAGACGTGATGTTACCAAATTGATGAGAAAGTTGATGTGATGAATAGGTTGATCAACATGGATGTGAAGGTAGTGGTATGATCAATTTCTAAAGACTTATATTGTATGGTTCTTATGGATCTAGTTTGAAATATTGTGAAAAGTGGCCCATAATAGGTTGAAGAAGGAAGTGGATGCCTCCACCAATATTGGTTCTTCAATAAGGTTGTTTCCTACACCATCAAAGGTTGGTTCCTCAATTAGGTTGTTTCCTACATCATGAGAGGTTGGTGCCTCAATTAGGTTGTTGTCTACAACAATTCAAGCGCATGCATCATTTCGAGGCTGGTTTTCTCAGTCAAGTTGTAGCCTAAAGCAAGTCGGTGCTTGTATTTTCAGGGAATGGGTGTCTCTTTTTGGTTGGTGCCAATAATCATTGTAAATTGAATATTGAAAATTGAAAAGAAGAAGTTTTCGGGTTTCTCCCATAAGGGTTTCCAAGTGAAATCTAGTGTTCTCATGTGTTGATGATTCTTACTTTATGTTATGATGTAAGTTATTTATTAATGCACTGCTATATTTTTTTTTTATTGTTGAAATAGTTTTGAAGGGTTGAATTTTCCAATACACTTATTCACGCCCCTCTCTCAGTGTACTATTCAGTCTAACAAGTTATTGGTTTGAATTATATTTCACCCATGTTCGTAGTAAATGTAGTCTCAAATACCTTGTGATTATATTGGTAGCAATCGTAACCTATTGTGTCACTTGAACCCAACCTCATTATTATTTTTTCTAATAAAAAGAAAACCTAATAAATTTAATATAAAAAAATGAAGTGTTTTTTCAAATAAAACTTTTTATTATATATATGTTAGGATAAGATTATTTTATTTTATTATGTAATATTAATAAAATAATAATGCATATCAATTATATATTATATATAAAGTAATTGTTAATATAAGATAATTGTATTGCTACATGATTAATAAAATAATAATGAATATTCAATTTAATTTAGTAGGAAAGAACTTTTTTTTTTTTGACCTTTCACATGATATGACACTAATGAAGATTGGGGGTGTGATTAAGGAGGAGACATATTATTAAGGGACTATTTGAAACGATGATAATAATTTCTATTAAACATTTAAATGGTATATGTTAATATTGTATTTATGATTAGGAATAATGATTTATATTATTTTTAAATTTTATATTTTTTAAAAAAATAATATATAAATATTAAAAAAGTTTTTTTTTTTTAAATTTTTGATAATTTTATTAATTATGTTGATATTTGATCATTGGGATTAGGTGAACACTTATAAATAACGTAAATAGTAAATAATGGAAAATAAAGAGCTATTGGGAGGTGAAACCTAAGAGTCACTCCCTCATGTATATAACCATGAGTAATCTTGATGAATAAATACAATTCATTTGAGGAGTTACCTCTTGGCCTGACATGGTATCAGAGCCAACCCCATTTTTGGCATCTCTCTCTGCCCTTGTAACTCCTTTCTTCCGTTTTTGCAGTCTGCCATATCTGCTCATCCTCTCTGCATTAAAATTCCCAGAGTTGCATTGAAAATCCATTGTTAGGGCTAGTTTTCTTTTACTTTTCTGTACATTGAAAGTATATGGGATATTATTGAAGAACGGGGATCAAGTTTGTGCATTGCCTGGAGTTACGAAAGCAGAAGTGTGGTGCTGTGGAAGGCATTGTGTGGAAGGAATTGTGACTTTGACATTATTGAGGTTTGGAATATGTCGATTTTTTATGTAACTATGACTGTGTTGATGTTTTACTTACCACTGTAAACCACTGGTTGTGGTAACGCCATAATATACAATGTTGCCTCCACCTCTCCCCATTGCATTGGCTCCACTATACGTCGTTGGTCCTCCACAGGGTTTGCACCTCCATACAATAGAGTTCGTTGCATTTTTAATACTTTGCTTTTAATACTCCTCTCCCTCTCACCCCTCACCGCTCCTAGTTATATGATTGCTCCCTCATACCCCTCACCGAACGTTTCTTAATGCACAGTCCTCTAGTTGAACGCCAGTATACACCCCTCAGTGGTATATACCCACCTTGTCCTCGCTTTGGATGCCAACATACACACCATAAATCCACATACGATATGATGTGCCATACCCATCTCGACCTCCATATGCCTCAGCGTCCATACATAGTTGACCCCTCCTCCATACACAGTCGACCCCTCCTCCATACACAGTCGGCTCTCATATGTTGTTCCCTCCCTCTCGACCCCTCCTCCATACATTTTCGACTAATCTACATAGTTAATACCTCCACCTTTTAACCCTTCCCCATATAATACCCTCCCCTCATACCACATCCCCCAAGTAATAACTCCCTAAAATATTACCTCTATCCTACATATCAGAGTGATTTTTTTTTTTTTTTTTTTTTTTTTTTTTACAATTTTACACCAGAACTACTTTTTTTTTTTTATCACTATGAGCTCAAATTTTATACATTGGCAGCAAAAGTATTTTTTACAGTACACATATTTTAAAATTCATTCATTGATATCTATTGTGGGAGTGGTTCTCACCGGGAAGGAGAACTATCCTGAGTGGTCTCAGAAGATCAAACAAACTCTCATTTTCAATGAGCTATGGAAAGGAGTTTGTGTAGGAGAAGGAGATAATGAATCGGAAAAGCCTACCTCAGACAAGGAATTCACCATTTCGGAAAACAAGAACAACAAGGCCTATGCCTTGATTGCAACATCTATATATGAATAGGTGAGTCACCATATTTCATCATTTTCAAATGCTTTTGAAGCCTTACAAAAATTGAAGGAACTCTGTGACTCACACTCTACACTTGAAGTTGTCCAATTGATGATTAAATTGTTCAATATTGAATTACAAAATGATGATCCTCTTGCTCTTGCATCAGAAGTAAAATCTATTATGCATGACATCAAAGTAATTAGTGTTGAATTAGGCATTCCTCTGATAGCTTTCGTCAAGGCACTTTATCCAACTTATTCAAATTATCTTGAGTCATTGCAAGCAAATGGAAACTTCAAAAAAATTACCTTTGACACCCTTGTAAATAAATTTTCTGAGAGAGAGAAAGATTTTGGGAAGAATACAACTCCTCAGCCTTATGAAGTGTTGAAATATGGAAACAATAATATTCCAATTTAATTTTTCCTTGAATTAAATTGTGAATTAAAATCGAATTTAGTCTTAACAACTACTTGGAAATAATT